>PVKH010029873.1:0-12584 GCA_004027955.1 Chaetophractus vellerosus | reverse complement strand
AGATTTTATTTATTTTATTACATATCTCCCCTTCCCCCCCCCGTTGCGGCGACGCGCCGAGACTTGGTCACTGCGCAGGCGCGGCTTTCCCCGCTTGTGGGCGGCTTCTGCTTCCATCACGGCCGGCTTTTTCAGTTCGCGGGTGGCTGGCTGTGCTCGATTTGCAGGCGACCTGCCCTGCCCGTGGCGGCTTTTGCCTGGCCGTGGCAGCTTTTTGCCCTGCCCACGGCGGCTCCGGCCCGCCCATGGCGGCTTGCCATTCTCAAGGCGGTCTGCCGGCTAGGAGAGGTCCCCCGGAACCGAACCCAGGGCCTCCCATGTGGTTTCCCAGCGAGCTCTTTATCCACTGAGCTATCTAGCCGGGCCCTGCTCTGAATCTTCTATATGCCCCATGTTTCTTACAGATGTGTTTTGAGATGCAAGCAACATGATATTGGAAAAAATTATTTACAATTGTATAGTAGCTATTGCTGATTAAGTGTTTGGGGTTAAGTGCTTTATGTAAATCATTATTAAATCTTTGCAGTAACTTGTCCAATGCCACATTGCTTACAAGTGTTGGAGCAAGACTTTGAACCTGGGTGTCTCTGCCACAAAATTCTGTGCTGTGAACCACTGCATCACTTGATCTTCTGATTTACCTCTCCAGATAATATAAATTATTTCTACTTTGCTCGACATCTAATTTGATGGAATCGATCTTTCAAACTTTACGAAAATATTAAGGCACCAGTAAATATAAGGCAAAGTTCCATGATGAATTTATAAATTTATTCATTCTTCCCAGACAAAAGAACAGATGAAGATCTCTTTGGAAGTAGCAGTTTTAAAAAACTGCTATCTACAAATCTAAATATATTGAACTTCTATTTGTGCAGAGTATTTGATGAAGAGGGTGCTATTCATAATTTCATAGAACTCTGTGTTACAAAATGTTCTCATATATCACTCATAGTCTCACAAAAGAACTGCGAAGCAGATATTTTTCTCATTTTACGGGTTAAGAAACTCAGGTATTTCGACACATCAAATATTTTGACAATGGTTGCTTCCCCTTTTTGCATATTACCAAAACAATGGCATTGAAAAATGTAATGCTTGCATATTGGTTTGTTGGAATAGTTTATAAAGGAAATAATACCCAGTGAAATTGTAGTGCAAGTTTTAATTTTCTAAAATCTCCCTAGTGATCAATTTTTCTTTTCCTTATAAGAATGATGATTTTTTTCTTCACAGAGACTGAAAGCTTAATTAAACTTTAGTTGCTGTTTAGCCAAACTACAACACAATTTCATTGATTAGAAGTTATGAATCATATTAATAAATTCAACAGCATTAGGAAATGAAAATATATAATGCAATATTTTAGGAAAAGTCACCTTTTGGAAGGAAAGCATTCTCCAAAGGAAGTTGCAAAAGCAAAAATTGTGTATAACATTCATTTGTTTGAACATTCTTTTTATTTGCTAATAGGTCAATATCATCTTAATAACCTCTTTACCAGTTTATGATTGAGATTGGCCAAATGACTCACCCATCCAAACAAATAGCCATAGTCTGAGGGTGGAGAAATTTTTTTTTTAATGCTCAGTCTGTATTTACCATGGTAGATTTATATAAAAATGCCACCAGTAGAATGATGTCTGTTTTCTTGTTTATACAAGAACCAGGTGATCCAAAGCATTTCATAAAGGAGTATCCTTAAATCTTATGCTTATATTTAGGTAAAGTCCTGCTTTAGGAAAATATGCACTGCACTGTTTGGAAAAACATTTGAACATTATGTAAGAGACAGATGAAAGTGATATTTTAATATGCTTTGCATATTTAATTCAGAACTATTTATACAGATTATAAATGATGTTAAATGGTAAAAGATATAACTGAACTATATTCAGTAAAATTCAGCAGGGGCTCTGATTGCAACAAGAATATGACTAGTGAAAAAAAACCCTCATGGTGTCTTATTGTCATCAAAGTAAGAAAAAGCTAAAAGATAAGCACTTTAAAAATGGTTTCCCTTTGATTTCCTAATTGCATTGAAAAGAAGTGTGACATGAAATGGAAGAATGAGAGTTCAAGGTTATTTTGGGTTTTATGTAAAGAGACATCAGTGCTTGGGAATAAAAGTGCCAGTCCTTTACTCTTTCTAGAGAGACTTTATTCATTGGGGAAGGGTCTCCTTGGGATAAAAGAAATGCCGAAAGCTAGTACAGTATGAATTGAGGTTTTAAAGAGATCAGAGAATTGCTTTATGAAGAAAGGTTACATCAAAATCAGGAGCCAGCCTCATTGCCCATTTGCTTCAGAATCCTTGGGCCTCTGAGATTCAATTCAATTTAACAGAAATTCCATGCATTGTCTAGTGTACAATTCCAGGGGACATAGTAGAAGAACTGCAGAGGCACCCAAATGGGTCAGTTTCATTCCATGCCCTCAAAGGATTTACATTCCCAGTTGGTGAGGTGAGAGAAAGGCAGAAATTAAAACAATATAAAGTAAAAAATGGGAAATTTCTCAAGAGTCATAAACAAAAACTGTGTGGAGTCAGATGAAGGAGAGATTACCCTTAACTGGGAGAATAAGGAAGGGCTTTCTAGAGAAGAGAGCTTTTAAGATCAGCCTTTTAGAATGGGTAGGATCTGAACAGGGAAGTTGTACTAGGGAGAGTCTACTAAACTGAGGTTATATGCTGTAAAGAATTGGGAGGGTTGAAAATGCTGATATAGAATAGGATTGAATTTTTAACTATTTGGAGGAAATAATGAGAGGTTAGACTGGGAAGGCATATTACAGCTTCACTGATGGGGCAGTGAGGTACCATGTGAGGAGAGCAGGCAAGAGTGACCTTCATAGTTTTTACAGGCAGATGATTCAATCCATGGGCATTAGCGTCTGATAGACCATGGTGAAAACCCATAATGTGCTCTTTACATGATACATGTCCTTGAACAAGATTATATTTATTGGAACATTTATTTCCTTTCTACAATAAAAATGAGGATAGTTAGTATCTACTTCCAGGAGTTATGAGCCTCTGATAAGATAATGAGGTTGCTCATTGCACAAAGTGATCAAGTGTTTATGATTGACGTTATTGGTTCCTTGGTTAAGAAAGATTTATCTAACAGCATTGTGCATAGTAGATATGGGTAAGGAGAAACCCACAGTGAAAATACCAGTAAAGATGCTGGGGAGAGAGAAACAATAAAATAGAATTTATAGAACTTAGCAACAGGTTTTTCCAGGGCATAAAAGGGAAGAGTCAAGGGTGATTCCACGATTTTGGTCTTCATTTGAAGAAAAAATTAAGAAGCCATGATAGATTTTTCTTATGGAGAAGATGAATTAGACTTATGACATACTGGGTTTTGTGATTTGGGTAAGTCTTTCATTTAGATGTATTCAAAAGGCAGTCAGAAATATAGGTCTGAGATTTACGAGAGAGGTTGATGTCAATGACATGAACTTGGGAATCATCTCCTGTGAGTTGTTAGCTCAAGACCTGGTCAGGAATGAAATCACCAAGGGCTATTGTATAGAAACAGAAGAGGGTTGAGGACATAGTCCTGAGTATCATTTACACATAGGGTCCAGATGTGGCAGGAGGTACCATCAAAGAAGGAGAACACAGGATATCCTAATAATTAAGTCTCATGAGAAACAATCAATTAAATAGGGGGTTTCTAGGAGAAGGAGATGGCCATTATGTCAGAAGACACAGAAATGTCAAGGGGAATGAGGAATTTTTAAATTAGAGGAAGTTGTGGGTTTAAAGATCAATTATGCATTAAAAACACAGGATACTACTACTACACTACCAACACCTTACATTGGGTGTGGAACATTTGTTACAATTGATGAGGCTTTTAAAAAAAATAATTGTGCCATGTATTTTAAAAATTTTTTGTAGTTATTTTTTATCTTTAAAGAAGCTTTAGGTTACGTAGATGTTAAAGCACCACTCCCCCCTCCCATACTTTCCTATTAACAACATCCTTCATTAGTGTGGTACACGTGTTACAATTAATGAACACATATTAAAGCATTGCTACTAACCATGGACTATAGTTCACATTATAATTTACACTCTGCCCCACATCATTTTATAGTTTATGACAAAATGTATGATGGTCTGTATCTGTCATTGCAATGCCATGCAGGACAATTCCAATGTCTGCAAAGTGCCCCCATATTACACCTGTTCTTCTCTCTACCTCCCCTGAGAACCTCTGGTGGTCACTGCCTTTATATCAATGATAAAAGTTCTTCCATTGCTAGAATAATAAGTATATAATAGAATAATAATAAGTCTACTTTAGTCCATTGTTCATTCCCCAATCTTGAGGATTTTGGGATGGTGATGCCCATCGTATCTCTAATTGAGAGGGGGCTTAGATCCCATGGGGCAGATGGATAGAACTATCTTGCTTGCAGTTGTAGACACTCTGTTCCTTGGGATGGGTATTGTCCATCATCATCTTTTGTTAGTTGTCTTGGGTGAGTCCAATGAACTGCAGGGTAGTGTTATAACTGCTGAGTTTCTGGGCTAAACTGGCACATGAACAGACCAAAGATTTAAGTCTCTGGGACATATCTTTAACAAGTATACTGCTAATTATAGGTTCTAATAAAGGGGGCAGAAGAGCCATGTGTAGAGAAACTATAAATGAGTCTAACTCTGTTCCACTGGGGAGCATAAATTCCAAAGGCTCACCACCATCTACTCCCTTTCTGTTTCCTATAAACCTATCTTTCAGACAGGGTGCTGAATTCCTGAGCTTGTCATCTTTGTTTAAAGTATCTAGATGTCTCTAGAGCCCTCAGGAGCTCCGCTATTTGAGGTACTGTATACTATGGCAGTCAATGAGATCCTGCTGGGACATGCATAAGCGTAAACCCCTGAAATGACCTCCTGACTCACTTTGAAATCTCTTAGCCATAAAAATTCATTTTTATTTACTCTTTCCCCCTTTTGGTCAAGGTCTTTTTCCAGATGCGTTGCTAATTGGTGCTTGGTAATAATCCCTTGGTACCAGGGAAGCTTATCCCTGGGAGTCATATCACATGCTAGGGGAAGGTAGTGCATTTATATGCTGAGTGTGGCTTAGAGAGAGGCCACATTTCAGCAACAAGGAGGTTTTCAAGAGTTAACTCTTAGGCAATATATAATACTAAGCTAAGTTTCAATTTCACAAAAGGTTCATAAGTCCAATCATCAATATCAAGGGCCTTGCATAATTGTCTGTCCTCCTTCACTAGGCACTGCCCATGTACTCAGGGATTCTTGCTGTTCTTTTAGAGAATGTAGCAGGACTCCCCAGGATGGAAATTCAATATTCTTTCAGCTATAGTGTGGGTCTCCACCCACAGAGACAATGCCCCATGAACACTTGAACATATTCATATGACTTAGAGGCATACCCCAGGTGTACCGCTCCCCACACATCCCCCATCACTGACACTCTGCACCAGTGATCCTCCCCTGCCACAGTTGTGACCCTTCTGTGATCCAAAACCTCTCAAAAATGAAGCAAAAAAATCCAAATAAAATTATTAAGAAAATAAATAATAATTTTAAAAATAAATAAAATACAAAAATAAAATTAAAAAATTAAAAAATTGAAATAAAATAAAAATTGTATACATTGTGTCTTTCATCACTGTAAGATCTGTTATACTGTATGTACAATGACAGTTTCTTCCATATGTTTCCCCAGTGTCTTATTTATTTCTTTTTATCTTCAAAGAAGCTTTTAATTTTTGAAAAGTCAGATAGAAAATATAGGAGATTCCCATATAGCCAACACCCTCCCCCTTTTCCACTCTCCCCTGTTAATAACATTTTACATGTGGATGGTACATTTGTTACAATTGAAGTGCAAATATTGAAGCATTGCTACTAACCATGGTCAATGGTTTACATTATGGTTCACATTTTGCACTGTGCACTTTTATAGGTTTTGACAGAATTTAAAGTGGCCTGTATCCATTATTGCAAGATCATGTAGAATAATTCAAATGCCCTAAAAATGCTCTGTGTTCCATCCATTCTATTCTTCCTTCCCCCTCCCCTCAGAACCTATGGTAACCACTAAGTTTCAATTTTTGAAGAATAAGATTCATAGTTACTTGCAATAATATTGAGGGCTTGACATATTGGTCTGTTTTCTTTTATTAAGCACTGCCTATTTTCTCAAGAGTTTCTTGTGCCTCTGAGAACATAGCAGGACTTCCCAGGATGGGAGTTTAATATTTTCTTGTTTATTGTGTGGGTCTCCATCCACTGAGATAACACATTATGACAAGATGACCACTTACATATTACAAAGAAGCATGCCCCAGGTGTGCCTTACCCCGCATATCCCTCCACACCCAATGCCCTACACCAGTAACCCTCCCCTGCCATAATTACCAGAAGAACATTCCCACCATTGTAGTTTTAACCACAGATCTGCAAATCCCCAGAGTTCACCTGCTCCTTCCTCCAACCCTCCCTTCAGTTCCACGGATAGTCCGACCCAACTCCCCCACCCTACTCCGCACAGACCAACACCAGCGAACTCAAACACATCATGGAACCACTCTCACACCCATCCACCGCCCCACCACACCCTTCCACCTTATCATTGATTTTACCTTTATGGGCATCAGCTCACCGTCCCCACTCCCTTTCGGTTTCTTATAAACCTATCTTTCAGATTCTATCTCTGTGAGTCTGCTCAGTTTGCTTCAATCATATCAGTGAAGTCAAGCAATATTTGTCCTTCAGTGTCTGGCTCACTTAGCTCAACATAAGGTCTTCAAGATTCATCCATGTTATCCGGTGTCTTAATACAGCATTCCTTCTTACAGCTGAGTAATATTCCATTGTATATATATATACCACAGTTTGCTCATCCATTCATCTGTTGATGGACATTTAAGTTGCTTCCAACTTTTGACAATAGTGAATAATGCCACTAAGAACATTGGTGTGCATATATATTTGTTAGCGTCATGCTTTCAATTCTTCTAGGTATATACCCAGCAGTGGGATTGCTGGATCATATGCAGTTCTATAGTTAGCTTTCTGAGGAACTGCCACACTGTCCTCCACAATGGCTGCACCATTCTGCATTCCCACCAGCCACTGATGAGTGTTCCCTCTCCTCCATATCCTCTCCAACACTTGTAGTCCATTTTTTAATAGCTGCCAGTCTAATGAGTATAAAATGAGATATCATTGTAATTTTGATTTGCATTTCCCCAATAGCTAGTGATGTTGAGCATCTTTTCATGTACTTTTTAGCCATTTGTATTTCTTCTTTGGAGAAGTGTCTATTCAAATCTCTTGCCCATTTTAAAAAAAATTGAAGTATATCATCCATACATGAAAATATATAAGCAATAAGTATATAGTTAAAGATGTGGACTACAAAATAAACATGCATAACATCATACGGGGTCCCATATATCACCCCTCCACCAACACCTGGAATTGTTGTGAAACATTTGTTACAAAATATTCAAGAGCATCATCAAAATATTACTACTAAT
Organism: Chaetophractus vellerosus; assembly: GCA_004027955.1. Lineage (NCBI taxonomy): Eukaryota > Metazoa > Chordata > Mammalia > Cingulata > Chlamyphoridae > Chaetophractus > Chaetophractus vellerosus. The sequence goes on along the minus strand of PVKH010029873.1, from coordinate 5,045 downwards.
TATAGTCCATATCTTACAATTGGCTTATTTTTTCCCCCACCCACCCTGGATTTTCAAACAATTTATTGAAGTATATCATTCATACAAGAACATAAACTATATGTATTCAGCAAACATCATGAACTTACAAAACAAACATGCATAACATCAAACAAGGCTCCCACACATCACCCCCACACAAACACCCTGCATTGCTGTGAAACATCTGTTGGCATATCGTGAAAGAGCATCATCAAAGTATTACTACTATCTATAGTCCATATCTTCCTCCCTTATACATTTTTAAAAAGTATTTATTTACTTTTATCCATTTTTACTGCCCCCCCCCCATTTTTGCTGTTTCTGTATCCATTCACTGGGTGACTCTGTGTCCATTTCCAGCCCTCTCTTCTCATCCTTCTCCTCCTGTCTTTACTGGGATTTGATCCTCAGAAACTCCGATGTGGGAGAGAGGCGTCCTACCACCTGTGCCACCTTAGTTCCTGGTTTTTCAGTGTGTCTCATCTTGACTTTCCCTTGTGTCACTCTCCTGTTACATCGTCATCTTGCTGTGTGGCTCGTTCGGCCTGGTGGCGTACCTGCTTGCGGGGCCTGGTTGCCCATGTGCCTCCCATATTTTTCTGTTTTTTTTATTTTTACCAGGAGGTCCCGGGGATCAAACTCAGGTCCCCCCATATCAGAGACAGACGCCCAACCATTTGAGCCACATCTGTCCCCCTGTTAAATCTCTTAAGGTTGACCAAAGATACCTAGAGTTATAGTCATTTCCCATACAGGATGGTCATATAATAAATCAGGCTTAGTTTATCACAAGCATTCCAAAAACCAGACCTAGGGAGAAAAACTAGGTCTGGAGACACACGCACAGTTTCTAAGATAACGAATGTTTAGCCTACTCTGATTATCACAAAATCAGGACAGAGAGAATATTCGCAACCACCCACCCTATTTTTAAAAAATGTATTTTTATTACAGAGGTTGTGAACTTACAAAACAATTATGCACATGTGCAGAATTCCATACAGGACCCCTTCACCAACACACCACACTGTGATGGAATATTTGTTACAGATTATGAGATAATATTATCAGACTGTTACCACCACCCATGGTCCATAGCATACATTTGGCACACTTTTTCCTTACTCCCCCGTTATCAACACAGTACATTTTTGGCATTGATACAAGAATATTATACTATTGCTGTTAACCACAGTCCATAGGTCACACCAATTGTATTTTTACCATGCTTCTCTACATTCCCACCACCCTGCAATATTGATGTACTTTCACTCTAACTCACAGAAGGACACTCTTGCATCTGTACTATCAATCACAATTCTTATACACCTCTGGGTTCACTGTATTATTCAGTGCCTAGATTATTCTCTAGCTTTTTTTCAATTGACATTTACATCCCCAGACTACTCTTTTCAACTACAATCGCGTTTATAAACCAGCTGCTACTTACTATAATGTGTTACAATCAACTCTATCCATTTACACTCTTTTACAGTCAAGTTAATTAAACTTCTACGTACATTAAGTATCAGTAGTTCTTCCCAGCCTTCCTACTATCTCCTAATAACCCATACTCCAGATTTTAACTCCATGCATTTACTCCTTGTATCTAGTGCAGTTTGATGAGACCACACAATATTTATCGTTTTGTGTCTGGCTTACTTCACTTAGCATAATGTCTTCAACATTCATCCATATTATCATATGTGTCACAATTTCATTTCTTCTTACTGCAGCATAGTATTCCTTCGTATGTATATACCACATTTTGTTTATCCATTCATTGGTTGATGGATATGGTTTGTTTCCATCTTTTGGCAATTGTGAATAATGCCACTATGAACATCTGTGCGCAGATGTCTGTTTGTGTCAGTTTTTAGTTCCTCTGGATATATTCCTAGTAGAGGAATTGCTGGACCATGTGGCTGTTCTATATTTAGCTTCCCGAGGAACTGCCAAACTGTCTTCCACAGAGGCTGCACCATTTTATAATCCCACCGACAGTGAAGGAGTGTTCCTATTTCTCCACATCCTCTCCAGCATTTATTGCTTTCTGCTTTTTCAATAATGGCCATTCTATGCAGTGTGAGAAGATATCTCATTGTCATTTTGATTTGCATTTTCCTAATAGCTGGTGATATGGAACATTTTCTCATGTGCTTTTTGGCCATTCGCATTTTCTCTTTGGAGAAATGTCTGTTTAAATATTTTGCAATTGCTCATTTTTGAAAGGAGTTTTTTGTCTTTTTATTTTCAAAATGTAGGATTTCTTTATATATGCTGGATATTAGGCCATTATTGGATAGATGGTTACCATATATTTTCTCCCATTGAGTAGGCTGCCTTTTCACTTTCTTGATAAACTCCTTTGAAGTGTAAAAGTTTTTAATTTAGAGGAGGCCCTATTTATCTATTTTTTCTTTTGTTTCTTGAACTATGGATGTAAAGCTTTTGAAACCATTTCCTACTACAAGTTTTCATAGATGCTTCCCTACATTATCTTCTAGGAGCTTTATGCTCTTGGCTCTTATATTTAGATCTTTGATCCATCTTGAGTTAATTTTTGTATAGGGTGTGAGATGTTGATCTTCTCTTATTCTTTTGGATATGGATATCCACTTCTGCAAGCACCATTTGTTGAATAGACCGTGCGCTCCCAGTTGAGTGGGCTTTTGGTGTCCTTGTCGTATATCAGTTGACCTTATATGCAAGGCTCTACATCAAGACTCTCAATTCTGTTCCATTGTTCATTATGTCTATCCTTGTGCCAATACCATGCAATTTTGATGACTGTAGCTTTGTAGTATGTTTTAAAGTCAAGAAGTGTGATTTCTCCAATTTCATTTCTCTTTTTCAGTAGGTCTTTGGCTATTCAGGTCCCCTTGCCCTTCCAAATAAATTTCATAATTAGCTTTTCCAATTCAGTAAAAAAATGCTCTTGTATTTTTTATTGGAATTGCATTAACTCTGTAAATCAATTTGGGTAGGTCAGGCAGGCATCTTGGTGATGTTTAGTTTTCGATCCGTGAACATGGAAAATTCTTTCATTTATTTAGGTCTTCTTTGATTTCCTTTAACAATCTTGTATTGTTTTCTGCATACAAGTCCCTTACATCTTTAGTTAAGTTTATTCCTAAGTATTTGATTCTTTTAGTTCTATTGTAAATTGATTTTTATTCTTGATTTCCTCCTCAGATTGCTCATTATTGGTGTACAGAAATGCTACTGATTTTTGTGTGTTGATCTTATATCCTGCCACTTTACTGAACTCATTTATCAGTTCTGTACTATACGTTTTTAACAGAAATTACCTTTGTTACAATTGATTAAAGATTATTAAAATAGCACTATTAATTATCATCCATCATTTATACTAGGTGTATTTTCCCCATATACCACCCTATTATTAATACCTTGTATTAGTGTTGTTCATTTGTTATAATTCTTGGAAGAACGTTCTTATACTTGTACTATTAACTATAGCCTATTGTCTATAATATGGTTCACTGTGTTATACAGTCATGTTTTATCTTTTAATTTTTATTTAAAATACATGTATCGCTTAAAGTTTTCCCTTTTAGCCACTTTCATCTATATAATTCAGTGCTGCTAATTATGCTCACAATAATGTACTACCATTACCATCATCTATTTCCAAACCTTTACAATTAACCTAAATAGAATTTATGTACAAATTAAGCATCAGCTCCCTATTCTCTAACCTCAATCTATCCCCTGGTAACCTATATTCTAGATTCTAACTTTATGAGTTTGTTTATTATAATTAGCTTATATTAGTGAGATCATACAATATTTGTCCTTTGTATCTGGCTTATTTCGTTCAGCATAATGTCCTCAAGGTTCATCCATGTTGTCACATACATCAGGGCTTCATTCCTTTTTATAGCTGAATAATATTCCAAAGTATTTTTATAGTACATTTTGTTTATGCATTCATCAGTTGATAGACACCTGGGTTGTTTCCATCCTTTGTCAATTGTGAATAATGCTGCTCTGAACATCAGTGTGAAAATATTTGTTTGAGTCCCTGCTTTCAATTCTTCTGTGTATACATAAATCCAGTAGCAGGATTGCTGGGTCATATGGTAATTCTATATTTAGCTTCCACAGTGGCTGCACCATTTTACATTCCTACCAGCAATGAATGAGTGTTCCTATTTCTCCACATCTTCTCCAACACTTGTAGTCTTCTATTTCTTTTTTTTTTTTAAGTTACCGACCCAGGGATTGAACCCAGGACCTCATATGTGGGAAGCTGACATTCAACCACTGAGCCACATTGGCTCCCCTAAGTTGGTTTTTTGTTAGTTTTCTTGTTGTTTTTTGCTCTGTTTTGTTTATAGATGTACCAGGAAATGAACCTGGGACCTCCCCTGTGGGAAACAGGTATTCAACTGCTTCACCTGGGGGTGCCTCTCAATAGGCCCCAAGTCTGGCCCTTGGTACTGGTGTGATAATGTGATGTTGCACTTTGGCATGGAGGCCTTTCTGCTCAACAATGATGTGGAGGAGGATGAGGTTTATATCATCTGCTGGGCAAGCATCTGGAGTTGGACGAGACCCTTCGAGCCTGGCCGGAAATCTTGTTTTTACAACACCTCTTCCAACAGATGGCAACTTGCAGACGATGAATGGGAAAGCTGGGTCTGTGACTGCTGCGACTCTAAATGCTCCAACCCAAAGAAAGAGCAGTACAAAGAGTTCCCGAAGGAAGGGGAGAGCTACCTGGTGGTCACAGGGCCGGTGAAGGTCAAGAAGCCCTGGTGTTGTGGTTTAAAGCCTCCTGAAAGACTCTGAAGGACCTGCTGGTGGCTGCAATGGCCTTCACGGGCCTCCTTCTGCTGCTCATCTCCTTCCTCCTGGCACTGAGGAAGGTACTCCAGGGTTTCCTATCCTCCTTCGTCCTCTGCCACTGATGCAGAATGCTGTACAGGGCCTGGGAGATGGACTGGGTGGCAGAGACAGACATGCAACACTTGTCCCTGTTTAACTGCTTGAGGCAC
>PVKH010029872.1:0-12585 GCA_004027955.1 Chaetophractus vellerosus | reverse complement strand
GAACAAAGGAATCCAGAAGCCTGAACCCTGGAGACGTCGGCAGCCATCTTGCTCCAGGGCATGGACTCTGGTATGGGAAGAAATTTATGCTTTGTGGCCTGGTAACTGTAAGCTTCTACCCCAAATAAATACCCTTTATAAAGACCGACCAATCTTTGGTATATTTCAAAAGGCACGCCTGTGGCTGACCAAAACACCAGGTGAAAGCTACAAGGATTCTTATGACCTAACCTCTGAAATTCTAGAACATCACTTCTGCTCAGTCGATTGGTCAAGTAAGTCACTAAGCCAGAACAGATTCAAGGGGAGGAGAATTAGACCCCACCTCTCAATGGAAAGAATAGCAAAGAATTTGCAGTCACCTTTATTTTACCACAATGTTTATATATATTAAAATGAAAAACGTTAAGAAATTGTCTCAAGAAAGTTCATCCACGTGAGTTAGAATAGGGTTGGCATTCATAGTTGTTTGGTTCTTAGACCATTCATGCTTCATGTAGATATTTGTTTTAATGGTTCATGGACCAGAAGGACTCTAGGCATTTGAAATTCCAAATCTTGGGTTTCCCAAAAGAGGCCATGCCTTTAAAATGTAGTCTAGGTGTTATCTTTTAAAATTCCAGATGATGTTCTCCTTGAAAGTTTGGTAATGAGACACACTGTGCCTAATGAAAAAGGTTCTCCTTGAAGTTCCCCTCCAGCCATCATGATCCATGAAAACAAACAATGATGCCAAGGAAAGAAATAACTTAAGGACTCTGTGTAAAGTGATGGATTAAAGCCTCTGAATTATTGATTATTAGGGTTATTAAACAGTTTTCTGCCATATGAGTATATGAAAGTAATATGATATCTTTCATTTCATCTTTACAGTTGGTGAAATTACTGACTGTATAATCCTATTTGGGTCTCAAAATAATCCTAGAAGATAGATGGGAAAGGCACTAATACTTTTTCTGTTTTATAGACAAAGAAACCAGTGACCTGACCAAAGTTTCTTACCTGGCAAATAGCAGTTCAAGTCTGGAGCTTAGATCTTCTAATTCCACACCAAGGGTTCTTTCAACTCTGTTGCTGCCTTTGAATAAGCTCATATATTGAGGCAAAATAATATTTATCTAATTTCACATCAACACTGCATATTTAAGTCTTCAAGAATAACTCTGTGCATTTAAAAGTTTGTCTCATTTCTGCATTTTTCATCTAGAGTTTTATTTGCTCTTTCTGCAAAAATAACAATCTGCATTTTGTAGACAGGGCACACCAAATTTGAATGTCTCCAAATAAATGACTTTTTACTTATCCAAGAATAAATAGTATTCATCATACATAAAAAGAACATCATGGTTTTCATTTTCCAAGTACTTTGCAAGCATCAGCTAATTAAGCCTCCCCATATGACAGTTGTTTTCAAAATATCCCCCATTTCCCAGGAAATTTCTCCACTCTGTCTTATTTACAAAAATCAACACGTTTGTTCAGTTCTCAAAATAAGAAGCTAAAGACCATGAAATTATTTTGATCATTGTATGACAAATATAATTATCTCAGTGAGACAAAAATGCTAAGTGGCTGGTCTGAAGGACAAAGTGGGAATGCAATAGAAGAACTCAGGGCCTTCGGAATCCTAAATACTGGACTATCCTACAAGGATCTGTCTTTTAAAATACAATACGAGCATCTTCTTTATTATCCAAAACTCAAAGTTGTTTCCTGCTTGGATCATTCTAGATGATATGATCATATTGTATCTTTAATTTTTGTTTTTGAATTCCGGATGAAAGTAAACATGACATTCCTTAAAAAAATATTTCCATCCTGGGACACCATAAACAACCAGAGGAAATGTTGGATTTGACCCTCAGTTATCTATTGCTGCAAAACAATCCATTCCAAAATTAAATGACTTAAAACCACAGCCTATTGTTTCCTCAAAAAGCCAACACAATTGACCACTTAAGGTGATATGTCAAAACCTATACTTGTTCTATGCCATAACATGACTTCCCTATATCTATGCCAAGATTCTCAGCACTCTAGTAGCTCCTATGGATTAAGGTCAATGAGAAAATGTCTCTTACCTGACATTCGAAAGATATTAATTCAGGAATGTTCTTACCTCCTAAGCATGGCTTAGATGCATGCAGAAATTTAGGATCTAAATGTACAGAATATAGGACAGGTGGGTTTGTTTTGAAGGGTGACCTAATCAGAAAAATGTTTTGTAACTTGGACTCCAAGGCAGCTTGAAATTGCCAAGAGGGAAGGAAAGTGAGGAAGGAGGGAAGAGTCCCAGCAAAAAAAGTAAGGGAATACTAAAAATTAATTTCCCTATATCACACTTAAGATGTTATAGATGACTTTAATAACATTGATAAGAAGCAGTAGGCAGAGAAAGAGAAATAACCACTTATATGTGCGTGGTACTTCAGAGTTTAAAAAGAGCTTCTCCACCTTAATGGTTCCCTTTAACATTGGAAGGAATTGCTTTCCCACTCCACAGATGAAGTTTGGAGAAATTAAGTGATTTGCTCACAACAGCATTTAGTACTTGGAAGAACTAGGGCTCAAAGCTTCTGGCTTCTAATCTGTAGCCTGTTCCATTAGACCATTTTGTGAGAACACTGGGTTTGTGTCAGAAGTACTGAATCTTAGTCATAGGTCACCTCTTAAATATTGCACATTTGTCCAAGTAGTTTAGATACTTCAAGCTTCTTTTTCTTTATATTTAAATATTATCCACCTTCCTTTCTTCGTCAGATCAAATGAGACTGTATATGTTAAACACTTTATAAAATGTGAAATGCCATATAAATACAAGGAAGGGTTGACTAAGTCCACCTTAATGAATCAATATTCCCGAGGGTTCTGCCTCAACACATCCTTACAGTTAAGCTTTCTTCCCTTTTGTCTTCAAAACTAAAGAATCTCTCCTTCTCTTCAAAGTTAAACCTTCCACCTGTGCTTTAATATTAGACTAGCAAATATTTACCAAGGGCTTACTGAGATTGTACCATCTCATTTAATCTTCACCACCATTTTACAGATTAGGAACTGAGGCCCAGAAAAGCTAGAAATAAAATTGCCTAAGATTATACAAATTAAGTGTTAGAGCCCAGTAAGGTCTCCTATTTCAGAGCCCATGCTTTTACTCACTATACAATATTGCTTTCCCGATGACTAATGCTTCAGGCAGCTTGTCTGTTTTCTCCTGTTTCAGTTATCCGTTGCTGCATAAAGATCCACCCCATAGTTAAATGTCTTTAAGTCACAACCTCTTATTTACTCATGATTCTGAAATTTGGACTGGGTTCAATTGAGTGTGTCTTCTGCTGATATTGTCTGGAGTTGCTTATGTAGCTCCAGTGACCTGTGGAGCTCAGCTGGGCCCGGACTATCCAAGAAAGTCTCTCATCTTCCAGAGCTCCCTCCATGTGGCCTCTTGTCATTCAGTCTGTGCTTTTTGATAGCACGGAGTAGGCTTCTGCAAGAGGACAAACTCCAATGTGCAAGTATTTATCAAGCTTCTGCTTGTATCATGCTTTCTAATGTCCCATTAGTCAAAGCCAAGTCACAAGGGCAAGGCCAAAGTCACAAGGGCATAAAGCTCAAAAGTTGTGGTTCCTAGGGGCCATCAATGTTTACCACATCTCTGCTCTTTCCCTCTATCTTTAATGTCTCCTTCTTTACTCAAGCTTTCCCCACAGCCAGAAAATACTTGGGCAACTCATGTTTAAATGCAAATAAAATTTCCCCTTGAGCAGATACTCCCTTTTAGCTACCATCTCACTCTCCTTCCTTTCATAGCCAATCATCTTGAAAGAGTGGTCTACATGCACTGTCTACACTTTGTCACGACTATTTACTCCCCAATCACTGCAGACTGGCTTCCACCAAGTCTGCGGCACTAAAACTACTCACCCTAAACTCTCCAATTACCTCTGTATTTCCAAAGTCAATGGATAATTGTCTGGCTTTGTTTAAACTGGACATTTAATACTTTCTTTGTCTTTTTTGATTCTCTCCAGTTTTTCCTCCTTTCTCTCCTTCTTTATTTAGCTCTTCCCATCCTCTGATGGCACCTAAAGGTATTCACTGGCTAGGATTCTGGCTCCAGCCCTCTGGTCAAACTCACTGCATAGTTCCTCATGCTAATAGTACCCTAAATATACCTGTAGCCCCAAATTCAATGCTTAGCCCCAGACCCATTTATTCAAATGTCTATTAAATATCTCTACCTCAAATTCCACAAGTCTAAAACTAAACTCATCTTCCTTCTAAAACCAGATCTTTCTTCTAAAATCCCTTATCTTGGTGATTAACATCACCACTTACCCAACTGTCCAAACTAGAAATGTGATTACCTAAGATTCTCACCTTCTCACCTTGATGACTATCTAATTAAGCCGTATCTATTTTTCCTTTTAATATTTCTCAGAACTACTCAGGGGTATCCTGGTAAATATTCAACAACTGGCTCTCTGAAAAGGAGGAAGGGAACTTTGGGTAGCATTTGATGATTTTCATGGTGTAAATCCTCCCACAATGGCTTTTTCAAGATACCAACATGACATTACTGGACAAAGCTGGGAATAAATGCACAGTATCACACTATTCTATAGTATTTCCACCTACAAATATAATATACATAAATAACTCCAAGAGTAAATAATGGTTAAAATAATTTAAAAATGATGAGTTTTGAGGTCTTATATCCTTTGTCTTAATATAATTAATTTGATTATAAGTGTATATAATTTAATTTTTAGTGATGGTACTGTTTAACAACCAGCTGCAAAATACCTGGAAATTTAATAATTGGCTCTCACAAGTCAGTACCAGCTGTATCTAGCCCTCTCTTCTTCATTTCCATGACCATAGCCAAAATGTAAGGCTTCGAACACCTCTCACCTTGACATTGCAATTGTCTTCTAACACGTCTTCCAATTGGTCTGTCCTTCATACAGCTGTTCCAAGGGTCCTTTCTAACATGCAGATCTGATTATGTCACCATTCCTCCCCCTCAAAACCATTCCTGGGGTCGGCACAGCTTTTTAGCTAGAACTCTATACCCCTCGTTTAATGCACAAAGGCTTCACAATCTGGATATCCACCTTGTTTTTGAGCCTTATCTCCATATATTTGCCCTGTTAACACTGTATCGGCTCAAAATATATGCTACCGTCTTATGTGTCCCGTTCACCTATTCTGTTTCCACTCTTTAGATTGCACTTCCTATCCTTCATCCAACTAACCCTTCCTGACTGATTTTTCACATCTCACATCTCCCTTCTATGGGAGTCTTCTTTATACAGGGACAATATAGCCTAGGGATTAAGAACTCAGACATGAAGCCAAACAGCCAGCCGTCAAATATCTGCTCTGCTACTTCTTAGCTCTGTGACCTTGAGCAATTAACCTCTATGCCTTGTTTCCTTAACAGAGAAAATGATAATAATAGAGTACTTATCTATAGGATTGTCAGGAACATTCAAAGAGTTAGTATATGCTCAGAACAGTGCCTAGAACACAAGAACCTAGCACTTAATAACTTTTTGTTATCATTAACCACCTAATTTTAAACATTTATTTCTAATCTCATTGCATTCTGTGCACACTCATCATATTAGAATAAATCACTGATTTACTTGACTTCCTCCTTTATAACTCTTAAGACAAGTACTGTGTTTCCCTGTGCTTAAACAGGGTCTAGTAAGCACTCAATAAATGAATGAAGGTGTGAATGAGTGATGTGAGCTCTGGCCAACTGGACAAATCACATGTTTCTTCTTCTCTCAGTAGGCTGCATTTAGATTAAGAAAAGTGAAGTAAACATGTGAGGTCCTGTGGTCAAATTAAAAGGGAAATTTTTCTCTAATTTAATTAACTATGCATATTACTATTTTAAAAATCAAAAGAAATCAACCTTTCGACCTATGACACTTTTGATGATCCTTGCTTCCTGTTTAAGTTATTACCATGTGCAAAAAAGATGGTAAGAGTCACTTAGCCTAATTCATGCAGTAAATTTCTCTTAGCCTAATTCTGTAGTTATTTGTGATGATATGGGAAAGACTCTAGAAAGGTAAAGGGCACTTTGGCAGACATGAGGCCAAACTGGACTGTAAGCATTCCACTGGAAAATTATTCTGACTTCAGAGCAAAACTCAAATTACATTTTGTTTCTGAGGCTCTAAGCTGTTTACTCAACAATCACAACTTAACACCTATGGAAGATGAGGAAAAAAAATTAAAATTTATTGAGCACCTCCTAGGTATCAGGCAATTTTTTAAAAAGTATTTTTTTTATTTACTCTTTATTATTACTCTTTACAAAATTGAATTTGATTTTTTCGCCATTTGAAAAGGAGAGTCTGAGGCTCAGAGGGTTAAGCAATTTGCCAACAATCACTTAGATGGCGAGTGTTAATCCAGAGTTCAAATGCATGTCTTTCTAACCTAAACCACCATGCTCCTTCCACTAAACCACTGGTTCTCAATCAGGACGAGTGTGCTCTCCAGGGTACACTTAACATTGTCTGGAGACATTTTTGGTTGTTATAACTGGGGGTGGGTATTTTGTTGCTGGCATCTAGTGGGTACAGGCAGGGATGCTGCCAAATATCCTGCAATGCTCAGGACAGCCCCCATAACAAAGAATTATCTGGCCCCAAATGTTAATAGTGCCAAGGGTGAGAACCCCAGTACTAAACTATTCTATTTTGTATTTCTGGTTTTTAAAACGGTAGAGGAGTCATAGTTCCATAAATCTTGCGGAATGAGTGAACGAATACTTGCAAAATGAGTGAACGAATAAAAGAATGTTCAATCCAGAGGAAGAAAACTGTATTTTTAAATGACTTCCTAAAATTAGAATTCGGCAAGAGAACAAAATTTTCAAAATTATCAATAATTGAGAAAGGAAATAGATTCTCCTTATTTACTCTATGCATCAGTTATGGATTGAATTGTGCCCTTCAAAAAGATATATTCATATTTCTGTAAACACTCTCTGGTTATCCAATTTTATGGTTGCCTAGCAATGCAAATGAAAGAATCACCCAAAGTTCTGAAGTACCTTTATAACACCTTGGTCCTGGTATTATAACTGATTTTACAGACTGCTCTTTCTGCAGTCACCTTTCACAGAACAGTCAATCATATTAGCAGACATCTTTTAAACTCTATAGTAATATGTCCGAAACTTTCTCTCAGAGATTCATATTAATCTGGTAACTTTGTGTAGGAAAGTTATTTTAAATACCAAAAACACAATAGATAAAGAAACAGCTCTAAATACATAAATGATAGTAAAAGCCCTAAATAAATCCTCACTTTGTCTCTTGGTATTACCTGATAAGTAAAAGCCTTTGATATGCCTTTCCTACCAGAAATGTTCTAGAATCATTGGAGAGTTAGGCCAAAGGGGAGGTCAGGATCTTGCAGCAATGAGTTCCTCCTGTGTACAGGTCATAAATGTTCTCATTTAGGCCAAAGTAGTTTTAGGATTGAGTTTCTGTATCATGATTTTAGGGTGTTTTTAATATCTTGAAGAGCTTTTAAATTAGAGCACTGACCTCGAGTGACTGTTGAGGCATAACTTTTTCCTATTTTCAATTTGTTCGAGTTGCTTGTACCCAATTAGTCTTCTCATGTAAAGAGCTCTAGTAACATCAGATTTGTCTGTTCTTGTTCCTCATTAAAAGCTGTTTGTGTTAACATGGTTTGTTGCATATAATTTTTAAACTGGGCTTATCATATTGCATTGTATTTTATGATTTCACATGATGAGAATCTGTAATGGAAGTAAAACATAACCCCCTCCCCAAATATGGTCTTGGGTGTGCATTAAACAGTATAATCCATGTTCATACCAAAAAAAAAAAAGTCTAACCCATAGTCCTGTAGATGTGACCTTATTTGGAAATAGAGTCTTTGAAGATATTATTAGTTAGGATGAGGCCAAACTGGATTAGGGTGGATTCTATTTCAATATGGCTGGTTCCTTAAAAGAGGAAATTTGGAGACACATAGACTGACATGGCAGGGAGAAGGCCCTGTGAACACGGAAGCAGAGATTGGAGTTATGCTGCCATAAACCAGGCATGCCAAAGATTGCCTGTAACAGCCAGAAGCAAGGAAGAGGCAAGGAAGGATTCTCCTCCACAGGTTTCTAAGGAAGTATACTTTGATGTCAGACTTCTAGCCTCCACAATTATAAGACAATAAATTTCTGTTGTTTTAAGCTACCCAGTATGTGGTACTTTGTTACAGCTGCCCTAGAAAACCAGTATAGCATCAACTACTACATATAAAAATATTTTATTTTAGATACAGTAAAATCATAGAGTACATTTTTCATGGAGTTAGCAGTTTAAGGAAAAGAGATAGCAACTGTTTAGGGTTCATGAAACTCATAAAATTATTTTCAGTTTTAAAGTCATGAAATATTAGGGCTAGAGGATCATCAAGGCCAGCCCCTTTATTTGTCATCTCTTGGGAAAACTGTATTTAAGAAAGGGTAACTGCTTTGCAGTTGGGGGGCAGGGCTGGTGCCAGAATCCAGCTCTCCTGACAGTTTAATGTTTCTTTCTTTATAAGGTGTTTTTTCAGTATAACTAAGTGTTGGAGAATTTTTCCCATATTTTTATTTAAACACATTCTTCATTCAAGGGAAATTGAATTTATATGTTTCGCCTTGTTTAAATTTCAAAAACTTCTATTGAAAGAGCCTCTTGATATCAAGTAACTCAAGCATCCTTCTGTCTCTTATGCAAAATCTTAAAGTGTTTGGAACTCTTTGTTTAAAAACTCAAACTCAAGTTGAATTCTGAATTTGTCCCAAATGCTGTAACCTTTTTCCTCCTTCCCTACATCTTTGTGAAAGAAGTACTAGGGAGATATTTATTTGCAAAAACAGATGGAAAAGCACAGTCCTAGGAGTCAAGAAATGTAGGTTCAAGGCCCAGCTCCCCCCCTTAACATCACTGTGACCTTGAGCATGTCACATTGTAGCCTTTCTGGGCCTGTTTATTCATCTGCCTACATGACAATTGTGAAGATCAATGAGATAATACCCATCTGTAAATGTATTTGGTAAACCCGAAGCACCATGATAACATGAACTTCAAGTATCTTTTATTCGCCATTGCCAATTCAAAATGAGGTTTATTTTAAAGATATAAATGAGGTTAACACACATTCTACTGTTAGTACTATAAATTTCTGCTTAAGTTATGAATAATCATTTTCAGAGGGATCCCTTAGGGTGATGATACTTGAAGCCTCCAAGCAAAGTACATGCTATTTTTCAGGAATTGATTCATTTATTTAAGATTATAAATGATTTGAATTTTTATCCCCCACTGCCAATCCTGAATCACCTTCCATGTGAAAGCTTACTCTCCAACCTTCTAAATTGTACCCTGGTCCACATGGCCCATCCTGTGAGGTTTAAATAGTGGGATAAAGGTGATAATAGGATCGTTTTTACTTGTTTCTAACATGATGAGGAAGGCTGTGCTAGCACTTACAGCCTTTTTCTCAATAAAAACTTAATTTGCTGTATTATGACCAAAGACTCAGAGTAATTCCTATGTGTCACATTAAAAGAAGAAGAAGAAGAAGAAGAAGAAGAAGAAGAAGAAGAAGAAGAAGAAGAAGAAGAAGAAGCAGCAGCAGCAGCGGAGGAGGAGGAGGAGGAGGAGGAGGAGGAGGAGGAGGAGGAGGAAGAAGACAATAAAGAAGTTAAAGAAACAGAAGTCATTAGTGGTTAAATGGCATAGATGAAACATACATGTATAATGCCACTTCCAGCCAAAATTCCAGTATAATTATTGGAAAAGAATAATATTGGTAAAAATAGACAATGACAAAGGAAAAAGAACAGGAGACAAAAAAAGATAAAAGGTACTGACAAATTTTTAGAAGATGGAAAGAAGTTGGATGATTGACTCAGTAAGGCAGAGAAATATTAAACCTAAAGGGATTCAAAGAAGGATGGCAAAGACCAAGAAGCTAAGACACACTGCAGAACCCAGAAAAGATTCGAGAATTGGAGACACCAGGTAATTTGAGAGGTGGAGTGAGGGGAGGGGCTGACATCAAGAGGATTGGCTGAAGGCCTATTAGACAAAGTGTTAGACAAGAGATCCTTCCTCATGCCTGCATAGCCAGGGACTTCCCTGTTTCAACCTAGCCAAGACAAAGAAGGTTATTGTCTGGCCCTAGACTCGGAGGAGGCCACAGTGAAGGGTGGGATTTGGTGCCGTTCAGAGACATAGAGGACTAAAGAAAAGTCAGTGTGTGCACCTTCACACATACAGCTCACAGAATGCCGGCAGCCAGTCTTATATACCCCACCTCCCAATGCAGGAGATATGAAGGATGAAGGTCTTCTCTAGAGAAAAGTCTCTCCAAGAGAAAAGATGTACCAACAATGACATTTGGGGTGTCCTATCAAAACTGTTAGGTCTCAACCCATGGTAGATCGAATTACGTACCTTCTCAAAAGACATATTCTTAGTCCCAAGCTGTGTTTCTGTGGGTGTGAAGCCAGTTGTAAATGCATTATCAGATAAGTTGTGGACTCATTTGTGAATAGGATCTTCTAAAATCCTATTTAGGTATGACCAAACTGAATCATTCCTATTACAAGAAGCCTTACAAAAAGCCAGAAACCAGAGAAAGACACAGGAGGAGACCAAGGGCATTGCCATGTGACAGGAAGCAGAGATGCAAGTCAACGAACTCAACTGATTGTAGCAAGTCAGCACCAGAACACTACAGACTTAGGGGAGGAAGTATGGTCAGGCTGATGCCTCGATTTAGGACCTCTGGCCTCCATAACCATGAGTTGATAAATTCTTGTTTATCGACTCATGGTTATGGTACCCATTGTGTGATGTTTGTCATAGCACTCTGGTAAACTAATACACTGCCTCACTCCCTCCATGGAAACCCTCCAAGGCTACAAACTCTGCCCATGCACATGAAACTTCTACTTGTTTTCTTAGTTACTTGCTATGCAACATTAATGGACAGCCAAGAACACCAGGCATTTGAGAAAAGTTTCTAGCACGAGAAACAAAAACCAAAACAAACTGGAAAAAAAATGAAAGAGAAAGAAACAGAAAGCACAGGGTATAGAAGGAATTTTTGAAAGACTTGATTGATATTCCCAGAGAGATAAGATATATCACACTGATGAAAAAAGAAGAGGATAATATAAAAAGGGAGGATCATCAGAAAATAAGAAAGAGTTCCTGGAAATTAAAAATATGTAAGCAACATGTTTAAAAAATCAATAAAGAGATGGAAGGTAAAATTGAAGAAATTTCCCAGAATTATGAATATAAGATGGAAAAGAAGAGCATAAAAGGATTAAGTAAACTAGAGAATAACCCAAGATTCCTGAAATCTAACTAATATGAATTCCAGAAAGAAAAGACAAAGAAAATAGAGGGGCAAAAATTATTAAAGTACTAACACATAAAAATCTCTAAAAATATATGAATTTCCAAATCCAAAGGACCCAGGGGTACTTAAAATAAGTAAAAGAAGAACCATACCAAGGCAGAGATTGTAATATTGGAGATAAATATAAAAACTTAAAAATTTCCAAAATGATGACAACATTGGTGAACCTTGAGGAGATTATGTAAAGTGAAATAAGCCAGACGCAAAAGGACAAATATTGGATGATCTCACTAATATGAACTAATTACAATGAGTAAACTCATGGAGTTAAAATTTAGAGAAAAGGTTATGAGAAGGTAGAATGAGGGTTGAGAAGGGGGAGCTGATGCTTACTGTCTGTAGAAGTTTTAATAAGGCTGATCATAAATGTTTGGAAATGGATAGAGATGATGGTAATACATATAGTGAGTACAATTAACAGCGCTGATTTATTGATGGGATTGTGGCTGAAAGGGGATGTCTAGGGTCTGAAATGTCAATAGGAGAAAAGCTAGGAGATATACTTTGGAATATAGAACATAGGGAACCCAGTGGTGGATGAGGATTGTGGTTAATAGTACAAATACAAGAATGTTCTTCCATGAACTAGAACAAATATATGTAAACTACTACAAGGTGTTAATAATATGGTGATGTATGGGGAAAACACAACTAATATAAATTATGGACTGTAGTTAATAGTAATATTGTAATATTTTTTCATCAAATTGCATCAATGCTAAGGGTCAGCAATAGGGAGTAATAGGAGCTATGGGATTTTTCTTTTTGAAGTAGTGAAAATGTTCTAAAACTGACTGTGGCAATGAGTGCACAGCTCTGTGATTATACTGACAGCCACTGAGTGTACACTTTGGATGGATTGTATAAAATGTGACTATATAACACAGTGAACCCTGTTGTGGACAATGGACCATGGTTGATAGTACAAATATAAGAATGTTCTTTCAAGAATTATAACATATGTACAGTACTATTACAAGGTGTTAATGATAGGGTGGCATAGGGGAAAATACCCTTATGTAACCTATGGGCTACTGTTAACAGTAATATTTTAATATTCTTTCATCAAGTATAACAAAGGTACCACAATATGCAAAGCGTCTACAA
>PVKH010029871.1:0-12594 GCA_004027955.1 Chaetophractus vellerosus | reverse complement strand
TGAAGAAAGTTAGGCTCAGAGAGGCTAAGTAACTTACCTAAGATCACACAGAGAATGTTGGAAATGCGATTTCAACCCAACATTACATATTCTCAGTACTCTATGGCATGCCTGCCTCATAGGCTATGGCATAGTGAAAATGAAATCTGTATTATAGTGGGACTAAATTCTGTAATATTAAGAATCCTGAGAAAGGGGGAAAATAGTTCCCAGATTGGCAGAAAATTTTTTTGGAGGTTGGATAAGATTGTCATATCTGAGTGCAATCCTAAGACATTGCTTGATTGCCCCTGAGAGGACACCTGCAATTCCACAATTGGATGGTGCTGTTCGAAGGACTTCCAAAGTAGTCCTGAGGACACTCATCAGACATTCTTATGGAGTCTTGGAGACTCTGTTTTAAACAGCACTCAAAATCATGTGTTTTAAGCCTACCTTCCTTCCACACTGTCTTCCTTTAATACTTTTGCATCCCTGGTTTTTAGCATGGCGTTTTCCATTTAATAGACAATGAATAAAACTTTTATTAAATGGAGAAGGAATTAACTGAAAGAGCCAGAACTGCAAGGAAATGTTAGAAGCAAAGCAAAGAATGAAAGCCTTTGAGGAAGCCCTCTCCCACCTCCATGATGATGTCATCAGGAGCCACCAAAGCAGTGAAATTGGTGTTGGTGGATCTGGGATTAAGCATTCTCTAAGCATGGCCAGGTTAGTGTGTAAGGTGGAGACTGTGGTTGCAGTGAAGAAGACACTCTTCCTACAGGCATCAGGCCCTGGGGCACAGAGCAGCACTTATGGCAATGACAGGAGAACTTTAGTGGCTACTGAGAGGATCACAAAGTGCAATCTGGACCCTGTCAAGGGAGGAGAGAATAACTAGAAAATGAGACATTCCGAAAGTTCTTCTGGGTGGGAATGCAAAGCCTGACATTTGATAAACTCTGTATTAGTATCCGCATCTTTACTTCCTTTCAGAGGCTACTGTGGTCTTGGCAATTAAATTTTAATCCGTTTTTATGATTTTAATATATTGGTAGTTAAAATTTGCCTTTTGCTTTGTTAATTTCACAGATTAGTATTTAATGATATATTTGTTTACAGCATTTATTATTTATTTCAAAAATAATAATAAACAAAAAACATACAAGCAAACAAACAAGAAAACTCCTCACCTCTCAATCTCTCTATGCTTCCCCCACTGTACATAGCTGCTGTTTCTGGCTATTCTATCCAAAGTGCATAAACGATGGCTTTTAGTATAATCACAATGTCTTACATTCATCATCTCAACAATTTTAGAACAATCTCTTTACTCCAAAATGGAAGATCCCAAACTCCTTAGCA
The DNA here is from genome assembly GCA_004027955.1 of Chaetophractus vellerosus. NCBI lineage: Eukaryota > Metazoa > Chordata > Mammalia > Cingulata > Chlamyphoridae > Chaetophractus > Chaetophractus vellerosus. The sequence continues at coordinate 11,250 of PVKH010029871.1, read as the reverse complement.
TTACTTTCTCAGACCTATATAACCACTAATCTCATTTCATCTTTATAAATTGATTTATATTTACATTTTATATAAATAGAGTCATACAATATGTAGTAATCAGTATCCGGTCTCCTTCGCTTAGTATAATGTGGTTTTTTTTTGTCTGATATTAACAATTTGTAGTATTAACTTACATTTGCTCAGCTTCAAAGAAAAATGGTTTTATATAGGCAATTATACTCATATTCATACTTCACATAATATATTTATATTTCACATTATATATTTAGTTCATAATAGGGCAAATATATAGTATTTGTCCTTTTGTGTCTGGCTTGCTTCATTCAACACAATGTCCTCCAGTTTTATCCAAGTTGTCATATGTTTCACGACTTTATTTCTTCTTACCGCTGCATAATATTCCATCATGTGTATACTCCACAATTTGTTTATCTGTCCATCAATTGATGGACACCTGGGTTGTTTACAACTTTTGGCTATTGTGAATAGCACTTCTATGAACATTGGTGTGCAGATATCTACTCGTGTCATTGCTCTCAGTACTTCTGGGTATATATCTAGCAATGGCATTGCCAGGTCCCATGGCAAGTCTATATTCAACTTCCTTAGGAACTGCCAAACAGTCCTCCACAGAGCCTGTACCATTCTACATTCCCATCAACAGTGAATAAGCATTCCTGTCTCTCCACAACCTCTCCAACATTTACAGTTTTCCAATTTTTTAATAGCACCTAGTCTAATAGGTATGAAATGATATCTCGTTGTAGTTTTGATTTGCATTTCCCTAATTGCTAGTGATGTTGAATGTTTTTTTCATGTGTTTCTTCACCATTTATATTTCTTCTTTGGACTGTTGTCTTTTAGAGTCTTTTGCCCATTTTTAAATCAGATACTTTGTCTTATTATTGTTGAATTGTATGATCACCTTATATATCATAGCTATTAAACCCTTATCAGATATGTGATTGCCAAATATTTTCTCCCATTGAGTCAACTGCCTTTTCATCCTTTTGACAAAGCCCTTTGAGGCACAAAAGTGTTTAATTTTGAAAAGGTTCCATTTGTCTATTTTTTCTTCTGTTGTTCATGCTTTGGGCATAAAGTTTAAGAAACTACCATCCACCACAAGATCTTGAAGATGTTTTCCTACATTTTCTTCTAAGATTTTTATGGCTCTTGTTTTTATATTTAAGTTCTTGATCCATTTTGAGTTAATTTTTGTATAAAGTATGAGATAGGGGTCTTATTTCTTTCTTTTGGACATGACCATTCAGTTCTCCCAGCACCATTGGTTGAATAAACTGTTCTGGCCCAGCTGGGAGGGCTTAACAGCCTTGTCAAAAATCACTTGACTGTACACATGAGGATCAATTTGTGAGTGCCTGATTTGGTTCCATTGGTCAATCTGTCTGTCCTTATGCTAGTAACATGCTGTTTTTACCACTGTAGCTAAGTGAATATGCTTTAAAGTCAGGAAGTGAGAGTCCTCCAAATTTGTTCTTTTTAAATACTTTTTTGGCTATTCGGGGCACCTTACCCTTCCAAATAAATTTAATTGTTGGCTTTTTGATTTCTGCAAAAAAGACTGTTGGGATTTTTGGGGTGATTGTATTGAATCTGTAAATCAGTTTGGGTAGAACTGTCATCTTGATATTTAGTTTTCCAATCCATGAACATGGAACGTTCTTCCATTTATTTAAGTCTTCTTTGGTTTCTTTTAGCGATGGTTTTGTAGTTTCCTGAGTACAGGTCCTTTATGTCTTTGGTTTAAGTTTATTCCCAAGTATTCGATTGTTTTAGTTGCTTTTATAAATGGAAGTTTTTTCTAATTTCCTCCTCAGATTCCACATTAGTAGTATATGGAAACACTATAGATTTTTCTGTATTAAACTTGTATCCTGCCACCTTACTGAACTCATCTATTAATTCTAGTAGCTTTGTTGTGGATTTTTCAGGATTTTCTAGAGGATCATGTCATCAGCAAATAGTGAAAGTTTTACTTCTTCCTTTCCTATTTGGGTGCCTTTTATATCTTTGTCTAGCCTAATTGCTCTAGCTAAAACTTTTAGCACAATATTGAATAATGTGACAGTGGGCATCCTTGTCTACTTCTTGATCTCAGAGGGAAAGCTTTCAGTCTTTTACTATTGAGTACAATGCTGGCTGTAGGATTTTCATATATCCACTTTACCATATTGAGAAAGTTTCCTTCTATTCCTATCTTTTGGACTATTTTTATCAAGAAAGGGTGTGGAATTTTGTCAAATGCCTTTTGTGCACCAATAGAGAGGATCATGTGGTTTTTCTGTATCAATTTATCAATGTGGTTTATTACACTAGTTGATTTTCTTGTGTCGAACCACCCTTGCATACCTGAGAAAAAACCCACTTGATGGTGGTATATAATTCTTTTAATATGCTTTTGGATTTGGTTTGCAAGTATTTTGTTGAGGAGTTTTGCGTCTATATTTATCAGAGATATTCTTTTGTAATTTTCTTTTTTTGTAGTATCTATCTGATTTTGGCATTATGGTGATGTTGGCTTCATAGAACAAGTTTAGTACCATTCTTTCCTGTTCAATTTTTTTGGAAGAACTTGAGCAAGATCGATATGAGTGCACTTTTGAATGATTGGTAGAATTTGCCTGTGAAGCCATCTGGTCCCTTGCTTTTCATCTTTGGGAGGTTTTTGAAGACTGTGTCAATCTATTCACTTTTGACTGGTTTGTTGAGGTTTTCTATTTCTTCTAGGGTCAATGTAGTTGGTTTGTGTGTTTCTAGGAATTTTTCCATCTCATCTACTTTTTCTAGTTTTTTGCCATGCAGTTGTTCATAGAATCCTCTTATGATCTCTCTTATTTCTACAGGGTCAGTGGTAATGTCTCCCCTCTCATTTCTGATTTTATTTATTTTTGTCTTCTCTTTTTTTTTTCTTTGTCAGTCTAGCTAAGGGCTTCTCAATTTTGTTGATCATCTCAAAGAACCAACTTTTGGTTTTGTTGGTTCTCTCTATTGTTGTTGTTTTTGTTGTTGTTGTTGTTCTTGATTTCATTTATTTCAGCTCTGGTATTTACTATTTATTTCCTTAGGCTTGGTTTGGGATTAGTTTGCTGTTCTTTCGCTAGTTCCTCCAGGTGTTCAGTTAGATCATTCATTTTATCTCTTTCTTTTTTAATGTAAGCATTGGAGGCTATACATTTCCCTCTTAGCGCTGTCTTTTGCGCTGTCCCATAGGGTCTGATATGTTGTGTTCTCATTTTAATTCATCTCAAGATATTTGCTGAATTCTCTTGCAATTTCTGCTTTTACCCACTGTTTGTTTGAGTGTTGTTTATTCTCCATATATTTATGATTCTCCCTTTTCCCATCCATTATTGATTTCCAGCTTCATTCTGTTATGATAGAAGAAAGTGTTTTGTGTAATTTCAATCTTTTTAATTTATTGAGACTTGTCTTGAGACCCAACGTGTGCTCTATCTTGGAGAAGTATCTATGAGCACTTGAAAAGAATATATATCCTCCTGTTTTGGGATGAAATGTATCTATAAATGTCTGTTAGGTCTAGTTCATTTATCATATTATTCAAGCTCTCTGTTACTCTATTTATCCTCTGTGAAGATGTTCTAACTGGTGTATTGAAGTTTCCAACTATTATTGTAGAGACATCTTATTCTCCCTTCAACTTTGCAAGTGTGTACCTCAATATATCTTGGGACACTGAGGTTAGGTGAATAAATATTTAGAATAGTTATTTCTTCTTGTTGAATTGTCCCTTTTATTAATATATAATGACTTACTTCATCCCTTATAACAGTTTTTCATTTAAAATCTATTTTGTCTGATATTAGTATCACTACTCCAGCTCTTTTTTGGTTACTATTTGTATGGAATATCTTTTTCCAACCTTTCACTTTTAGCCTGGTTGTGCCCTTATGTCTGAGGTGAGTCGCTTGTAGACAACATATAGATGGCTCATATTTTTTAAATCCATTCTGTCTGTGTCTTTTGATTGGGGAGTTCAAGCCATTAACATTCCATGTTATAACTGTAAAAGCACTACTTCATCCATTTGACCTTTGGGTTTCTGTTGTCATATTGTACTATAGTCTATCTTTTTACCCTTTAATTTACCCTTTCTAACAATCTTCATTTCTACACTCTTCTCCAAGCCTCTCACCCTTTTTTTTTTTTTTCCTTTCAAGCTGCAGCACTGCCTTTAGTATCTCTTGTAATTCTGGTCTTTTGGTAAAAATATCCTATAATTTTTTGTTTGTCTGTGAAGACTTTGAACTCCCCTTCATTTTTGAAGGACAGCTTTGCCAGATACAGAAGTCTTGGCTGGTAGTTTTTCTCTCTCAATACCTTAAATACATCATACCATCTTCTTCTCTCCCCCATGCTTTCTGATGAGAGGTTGGCCCTTAATCGTATTGCATTTCCCCTATATGTGATGCTTTGCTTTTCTCTTGCTGCTTTCAGAATCTTCTCTTTATCTCTGATATTTGTCATTCTGAATAGTAGGTGTCTCTGGGTAGGTCTATTCATGTTTATTCTGTTTGGGGTGCATTGTCATTCTTGGATATTGATATTTATATCTTTCATAAGGGTAGAGAAGTTTTCAGACATTATTTCCTCAAATATTCTTTCTCCCCCTTTTCCATTTTCTTCTCCTTCTGGGACACCAATAATGCATATGTTTTTGCATTTTCTGTTGCCATTCAATTCCCCAAGACCCTGTTCCATTTTTTCCATTCTCTTCTCTTTCTGTTCTCCTGTCTTCTCCATTTCTGATGTTCTGTCTTTAAAATCACTAATTCTGTCTTTGAGCAATTCAAATCTACTCTTATGTGCCTTTAATGTATTTTTAATCTCATGCATTGTGTCTTTCATTTCTATAAGGTCTGTTACTTTTCTTTACAGACTTTCAAATTGTTCTTTATGCTCACCCAGTGTCTTCTTAATATACTTTATCTCTTTAGTCATATTTTCTTTCAATTCTTTAAATTGATTTAGAGAAGTTGTGTGATTACCATTGATTAATTGTCTTAAATTCTGAGTCTCTTCAGGATATTTGATTTGTTCTTTTGGCTGGGCCATCTCTTCTTGTTTCCTAGTATGGCTTGTAATTTTTTTATGATGTCTAGGCATCTGTTATGTTGTCGAATTTACTCCGATGGCCAATTTCTCTTTTTTGCTTATTATTTTTTCACAGCTCTTCTTTGATATTTGGTTCAGCTTATTCAAAGTCTTTAAAACTACCTGGCTTAAGTTATGAAAATCGTACTAGGGACTCATTATGGCATGCAGAATTTCTCCCAGGAGTGGGGTAAAGAGACCTCTAAAAGCAGTTTTTGTCATGTAATTTCCAGACCAGCCAGCAGATGGAGCTCATTTATATACTTTTCCATGGAGGTGTATTTCACTGGATTTTTCTTTGTTTTTATCTGGCCAGAGCCAAGATTCAGAGCAGGTTCTGCTGGTTGAATTCATGGAAGAAAAGCCCCCCAGCTCCCCCTCCCTTTTCCCTTGTAACAGGTGACAGGGAGGAAGATATTTACTCCCCTCTCTGTCAGGTGCAATGAGCCAGGTGTTTTACCCCCTTTGAATATCTCTGAGGTGGGGGAGGGGAGCCTTTTCCACTTACAGTTTTTTGTTTGGCTTTCATTGTCTCTCTGTCCCTAACCCTCCTGGGAGTTGTGCAGCACTTTCCTGGTCTGCTGACCCCCAAAGCAGGTCCCTCGGGCAGCTTTTGGCTCTTTCTCCATTGTTTTTGTGAGAGAGCTGAGTCTTGTCTGCCTAATTTGATGCCATCTTCCCACAATTCTTTTTTCTGCAGCATTTGTCTTTCATGTCCAGAACTACATGCAGATCTATTCCTTATATTATTTCTACCATTGGGGATTATTGTATTTTATATCTAAAAGTGACCTTTAAATCATCTGATCCAATTCTCCTTTCACAGATGAAGAAACTTAAATCTTAGTAATTTAATGCACACATATACATTTAGAACAAATTTGCTTCAAGGTAAGAAGTAGACTTCTTGACTCCATCTTTTATTCCAGTTCTCTTCTACTCTACACCTGGCCTGCAAAGAACCACTGGAGAAATTCTCACAGGAATGTTAATTTGTGACATGCAAAATCATGCTTTCCAACTTTATTTACACCTTCAGTATTCTAGGAAAGAAAAAAGAAAATACAATAATTAAATTATGCCCCTTAAGTTTTCATCCCCAACTATTAATACTGTGCCTGGTAGTGGAAGGAAGGAAAGAAGGAAGGGAGGGAGGGAGAGAGGGGAAGGAGAAAAGAGTAAGACTCTTGTTTTGGTCTAATAAGCATCACTATGTTTGTTTATCAAGGTCAAATCAATTCAGAAAGAAATATCTTCCTTGTTAATATGTGTAAATATAAAAGTGGTTTATGAAATAGAATGATTACTTTTATTGATTCAGGTACAGTAAACATTATCTATTTTAACTACTTTTAAGACAATGCTAATTTTATAAATAAAAAATACACTTAGTTCTACTTCATTAAAATTATTTATTACCTCCAATATTTCCTTATAACTTTTAATATATTTTCTTTAGTTTACAGATTCTCTCCAAGTGCTTAAAATAGCACTTGGTATATACTAAGCATTGCATATATATTTGTGGAATAAACTTTTTTTTCAATAAATAGCTCCCTAATGTCCTAAATAGGAACATTTGCTGTAAATGTGTAGTGTATGAGTCTAAGTGTGAACTTTTTTTTTCACCATAATATAAAAATTTCAACCTTTTGAAGCATTGATTTCAAGGATTTTATCTCTAAAAATTCCATTTGGAACAGAAATGAATGGGACATAGGCATGATGTTTCTTATCACATAAATTCTCATTTGTACTAATACTACATAGTCTCAGTATATAAAACATTCAGTGTTTGGACTTCATGCAGTTCTGTGTATTCAAGTAAATATGTGAGAAAGACTTGCTATTTAAATAGTTGAGAAACTGCATTTAGAATTAACGTTGTCTCCAAACACTTGGTTTCAAAAATCTAATCATGTAACATTGGCATTGGGGAAAAGAGGAACAGAGAATGATTTATTTCTCTAACTAGATTTCATTAAATGTGACTGTTTACTTGCCTTGTCTATTTGTGATGGACTGACTTTTTAGTTATCATTAATGGACTCATTTAGAAGTTTTCCCCTGTAGACCTTTGGCTGCAAATTTCTTTTTTTTAATCTTGAATTTGTGGTAAAATACTCTCTTTTTGTAAGACAAAATGACTGAAAATATATTTTATTCTGAGGTTAAAGTTTAAACCATTGAATGGACTTGAAGTGCACACTTCTATGTGTGTACATCTTTATGAATTTACACATGTGAATATATATATATCACTAAAGAAGGAAAAAGCCTTACATTGTTGTCATGCTTTGTTGTTTCCAAGCACTTTCTCACTTTATTTTATTTGATCCATACATCTACTTTGTGAGAAATGAAGGTGAGTGTTATTACTGCCATTTATTTTCTTAACAGATAGGGAAAGAGGTTTCATGCGGTTGGATAAGACAAATTCCTCTGATTAGAGGGGCTTGTTGTGGGTAGATGAATCAAGACCAGACCTCAGGTCCTAAGGATCCCTCTTTACAGCTCTTTCTACAGCGTCTACCATTCTCTGTGGTATCTGAGTGATGGTGATCCTCTCAAGATGGGTAGCTCTCACTCACTCTGTTCCTTTCCCTAAAGCAGTACTGGATGTTCTTTATATTAGGTGAATTGGACTTTGCAGCTTGAATTGCATTAGGAAAGGAGAAATATCTTTCCTTGCCCTTTCATTTCTTCTCACTGAATTAGGCCCTAGAGGAGCAAATAAAAGTCTTTCTCATGAGAGGTAACATTGAAAAAAATCACCTTGGTATACATTTGCATCACCTAAATTAAACAAAGAAACAGAGACCTTGATCTTGGTAGACTATGTGAAAATATGTGTTAGAGAAGATAATGTTTTCTAGGTTAAATATAAAAAGAACAACTGGGAGACAGTTGACTATCACTTCAAGCTGGAGACAATAAAAACCACAGTCATATTGGTTGAGAAATCTAGAACACTGTTACCACAAGTATTCTCTCTTCTTAGCCTCTGGGACTCACTCCTTCCTCCCCCCACTCCACCTGTACTCCCCACCACACACACAATCCCAAGCTCACTGAAACTGTGTTGGCTGAAGCACTGTATTATGAGTTGAATGTCAACCAAAAGATATGTTCAAGTCCTAAAACCGCCAGTCCTGTGAATCCTCAGCCCTTATTTTCGAAACAAATTTGCTTATTCAGAAATAGGGTGTTAGAAGATGTGATTAGATAAAATAAGGTCAAATTGGATTAGAATGGGCAAACCACCAGAATCTAGGAAGAGGTGAAGAAGGATTCTCCCTCATGACTTCTGGACTCCAGAATTGCGAGCCCATAAATTTCTGTTGTTTCATGCCACCCATTTGCAGTGCTTTTTTAATAGCAGCCCTAGAAAACTTCAGATGGGCTACCTACAGATTTGATGAGAAAGAGGATGCAAGAGCTATGTACTTACATCTCAAATAAGCATTTTATGGAAATCACTTGATCTGGCTTCATGTAGCTATTATATATGAGAACCATTGTCCCTGACAAAAGAGAATGAGCCAACGGATTTCATGGGGGTGGCCCTGGAGGGTCCTCTAGGTTCTGACATTATAAAAACAAATAACCTGCACAAGTGCCTAACAGGGTCACGGCCATGGGCACTTACAAGTTCAGCTTGCGTTCTCCCTGCTAGACACAAGGCTTAAATCATCAATGAGATATTAAGTGCATGGTGTTTCCAGAGGGAATGATGGATTTGGATTGTTCCACCAACACCCTTCGCCTTTGTGATGACAAACTTGGTTTTATACAATGGCTGACCAGACCAAAGGGCTATAGTCTATGATTGTCGGGAAGCATGGAGTTAACTACATTATGCTCATGATTTTCACTTTCCAGGATTATACTTATGTTGGTTTGAATTCTTTGAGAGTAATAGAAACAAGAATTCATATAAATATACTGTGGTGCAAAGAACAGAAAAACAACCAGAAGGCAGGAAGGACCTGGAACTGGGAATTGTGAGGTCATAAGAACTCAATCTTTGCCCATTCATTTCTGCTTCTCTCCAGGGGTCTAATTTCCCTCTTTCTCTGTCTCCTCACAGACCTATTTTATCATATTCTTGGTTTACTTGGAAACTAGAAGATTTCTCTCTCCACAGCAGTCGCATTTATATTTTCCCCAATTTAGAGACCACCCCAAACTACCTGCCTGTGTTTCAACCCTAAATCAAGCCCTTAGGAAGAATGTCATTTTTCCAGTGCAGGTCAGGTTCCCACCTCTGGTCCAGTCAGTAAGAGTGGGAGGTAGGGCTTTGTACAGATAATGCAGCTGGGAACACTTTATTGTTGGCAGGGTAGGCAATTTCCAGGGAAGATGGGGTAGGCAGACAGCCCAATTTGTGTCCACCTTGCTACTTGGTAACAATCACCCAAAGGTTGGTCCTCTTAGAATTCTGTTGAAATAACATTAAGAATAACTCATATTTATATAGTACAAGTTACAAAACGCTTTCATATACCTTGTCATTTTAGCTTAACTACTGTTTTTTGATAACAGAATTTTGTGTTATTTTTGGAGGGGGTTATAAAATTTAATAAATATTTCTAAATAATTGCTGGCACATATTTAAAATGGCCTCTCCCTTCTGAGCTTATATTATGGATTAATGGATTATTCTAATATATACCTGTGTGTGTGAATGTGGGGATGGGGTGGGTGAAATAACAGCAATAAAAAAGGAAGAACACCTCTAATAACTTCCCAGAAAAGGATCAGTAGAAAACGAAGAGTGAATGCCAATGTTGTAAAAATGTAAGTGATAGAGCTTAAAGTTGTAAAGATCTGTACATAAACAATGCTACGAATTTGGTGAATGCTAAGAAAGTTTTCTTTCACACATCAAATGTGTCCTTGAACTCTGAAGCCAACCAAGAAAGGGAGCTCACTGAATGTATGAATCAGGAATTAGAGGACATCTAAAGAGCCAAACTAAAGATTATAAAATGAGGAAAAGAAGTTGTAGAAGGAAGCTCAAAACCTGATAAGCAAAGAAAAGAAGCATCAAGGAGGAAAACACAAGAAGACGAGAGCCGAGGTGACCAGAACCCAGCAGGTGTCACCAATCAAAATGGAAGGAGAGCTAAGAAACTGGGGGAAATTTGGTTGGGCGTTTCTTGAGCTCACACCCCAGGAAACACTGGTCAAGTTAGTGGATCAGGTGGCTAACAGGAAGGAAATTCTCACTAGAAGCCAATGGAAATGGGGTTGAACTCCAAAAAAGCAAAAGATTCACTCTCTTTCAAAATCAAAGGCTTTCAATACACTACAGTCCAAGCTTGAGGTGAAAGTAGAACATCCCAACATTAGGCTCTACAGGAAAGACCTGTGCACAGGAAAAGGAAGTGGATGTAGGGAATTCCTGGAAAAACTGCATTGCTGTTTAACCCTGTGTTAAATGGCCTGAATCTTGTAAGATTCTGTACTTGAAATTTGTGTCTAATTTGTAGTTCCTCCTCTGAAGTTCCCACTCACAACAGTTGAATCCTGATATACTTCACCGACATGGACATGATGGTACATTCAGAGCTGCACTAATAGCTATAAGTGGCTACTTGAATTCGAATTTAAATTGAGTAATATTAAGTAAAATTTAAAATCCAGATCTTCAGTCACACTAGCCACATTTCAAGTGCTCATTAGCCCCATGAGACCACCTTTTGGACAGCACATATACAGAAAATTTCTATCATTGGATAGCTCTGCTCTAGAGAAGAAAAGATCAAGAGCAGCCCTGAATCCAAGATTATCATCTTGGAGAAAAATATGCCTCCTGCTGATTCCTGGGAGGATTCCCAAGATAAAGGAATCTGAAAGGAAGAAGATCCGTCTATTTTGGAGTTGCCACATTTTGTCACAACATCCCAGCCCCCTCAGATTTCTTCTGTCTTCTTTCCTCTCCCCCTTTTAATATTCTTTTACAGAAAGCAATGGGACAGACAAAATAAACAGAATAAGAAGCTGCACAGTCACATCAGCAGGGCTTCTTTCAGGAAGTATGCAGCATCTTTTTTAGTGCCCATTGTTTGTTGCAGACTCAAAGCTTCGTGTGTGCAGATCTGTTTC
>PVKH010029870.1:0-12583 GCA_004027955.1 Chaetophractus vellerosus | reverse complement strand
CATCAGTCTTTCATCGGAGCAAACTCATCGAGGACCCTTCATCAGCCTTTCATCGGAGCCCCTGGCTTGCAGCCTGCCAGCGGAACCTGGACTTGTGTATCCCCACGGTCACGTGAGAGACTCTTATAAAATCTTATATTTTTAACAGAGATCTCGTGTTGATTCTGTTTCCCGAGAGAACCCTGACTAGAACACTGTTCATACAGGTAGCTGAGACCTGCTGCCCTAGGAGAGTAAATCTTATCAGAGGGAAAGTGATTGAATAGCTTTCTGAAGAACTAATGGACTCAATTAGAAAGGTAACTCAGTGGTGGAATTTCTGCCTTGAATATATGTGGACCCTGGTTTGATTCCTGGCTTCTCTAACGGAAGTGATCAACTGGGATATCTAACATTGAGCAGATACCATAGGACAGGGAAAACATAGGCATTAGTTTTGTAATACCTTATTTTTGGCCCCTCATTCCACATCCTAAAAAAAAAGATTACTTTGAAAAATTTTAACTTAGTTTACTACTAAACCCACCTCAAAACTTTCAGAGAGAAGTCTGCAGTGTAATTGATTGATGAACACAGGCAGCCTGAGAGGCTCCACAAGGGCCCAAGAAGGAACACTGTTCTTCCTGAGCTTTGTTTGATTACTTCTTGTGTGTTTGTTTGCCTTTTCTGTTTTGTTTTGTTTCCTATTTTTAAGAGGGAGCAAATTCATCACTGAGTTCTCTGTGTTTCACACAGTAACTTCACTGTGTGTGCTGTGTCAAAAGAAGATGAAGAAGGTGAAGTAGGAGGAGGAGAAGTAGAAGGAGTTTGTTGGGGACAGCATTTCTTACATTAGTGTCCTTAAATGCCTTTTGCCTATTCTTTTGGAAATGAAATTTCTTATTGACATTTATTTCCTAGAATGTATGGAATCTTGTGGGCTATATTTTTATAAATTAAACATATTTGCTCCTACTCTGACAAACAGTCTGCAAGGAGTGAAATAGTTTGTCAATGAAAATGCTAAGGGGAACCAGCTGTAGCTCAATTGGTTGGGCTCTGGTTTACCACATGGGAGGCCCCAGCTTTGGTTCCTAGGGCCTCCTGGTGAAGGCAAGCTGCTGTGTGGTGAGCTGACTCAGTGGGATGATGCAACAGGGGGAGACAAGCAGACAAAGAAAAACACAAAACAAATGAACACAGCAAGCATTGGCAGCAAGGGGGGGATATATAAATAAATAAAAATAAATCTTTTTTAAAATGCTAAGATTGTATTACTTGGAGACCCTGAACACTTTCTGTGATAGTGAAAGACTTTCCAAAAAGAGTACTGAATATGTTATGAGTCAAATGAAAATTGATAACACAAATAATTACACTTTTCTTTCTGCAAATATCACTCATATCTTTAGCTCTTCCTTTTATTTCTCCCATCTCAGAAATCCTTTCCACTGGAAAGAAGAAAAAAGAAACCATTTTATTATTGAAAAAGCATTAAACAGTAGTAATATGCACCCCAAGCTATCTGAAAGGAGATTACAAAGACAGAAATAAAGCTCATCATTTTTATGTGGTTAAGAAGATGTGCACACATTCTCAAGATATTTTGTGAGATAGTTTTACATATTGGGGGCAGGACCCCATTGGATGTTATGATTTTTTCTTCCCAGGAACCTGGGAGATAGTGGCAATATCTTCCTTGACTACACTAAAGGTAATGAATTGGGAGGATTGTAGGAGGATGGTGTGGTAGGCAACTCCAAGACAGTCCCTCCAATGAAACAATGATTAAACAGGAAGGAACTGTTTGAAGCAACTATTTTGAAACTGCAGAGGTCAGATGAATACTGTTCATTATATAGGGAAAACTTGGAGAAGGAGGGTGACAAATTATAATAAGGAAGAGTAAATTTCTGTCTATATGCAGTAGCTACTGGTGACCATACCTCATGCTTGCAGCAAGCTATTTTGTATTCCCAGTATCTAGGCAAGTTTCTGGTGACAGAAAGGAACATAAAAACCATCTTCCCAAAGAGCAGGGGTCAGCAATTTGATCATTGATCAGAGCTTTTAATTATCAAATTCAGAATGCTGTTGGCCCCAATCTGAGTACAACAATATTTTCAAACTACCCAGATAATAGCAGCAGCAGCCATTGTTGCAACCATTCCTAGATACAAGGGGAGGAGTGGAGACAAAGATTCTGCACTTCCTCAGGACACTAGGAGGCATTTAGTGGAAAGACTACATTTGCTTGGCAGGCCAGAAAAGCTCAGCTATGGGGAGCTATCAGAGAGGCTCTTGGCTCCCATCATTATCCCCTCCTCAGGGGACTTTGTAGCTGGTCTCCATGCCATACTTGGGTCCCTGGTACTAAAATTCCATGCAAATGTGTCCCTGTCTCCCAGAATTTTTCCTCTAGACAAAAGCAGTTTGAGAAAATAAAAGGAGTGTAAGAGACTAGAGAGGCAGAAAGTCTGGGGAGAAGTTCTGCAGTCTTCAAACATCTGTGAGAGGTAGGTCTATCTCTTGTGAAACAGAGGGGACAAAAAAAATCTGGTAAAAAGGACCCCCAAAAATCACACACAAAGGAAATATCAGGACAAGACAGACACCCAGAAAGACATGGCATTCCATGCACAATGATTCTGCCTTGGGCAGACAGTCTTGATAGGAGAGCTGAAGCCCAAGAACATCTCTATTATAACCACCTAGATACTAATTCAAGAAACAGATATCTCAGGAATTAAATTGCAGGGTTAAATTTTTAAAATATTAAAAAGCTACAGGGCACAACAAAAATGTACAGGACAGAGAAATGTATAAGAAATAATGGCCCATATTAAGGAAAAGCATAAAAATCCAGAAAACACTAAGAAGTCTTGAATAAGGATGTAACAAACAAAACCAAAAAAAAAGCACAATTAATGAAGGAAAATAAAAAGAAAGAACTAAAGTATACCAAGAAAAGAATTAAGAAACAATATGAAATTCTTAGTAAAGAGATGGAAATTCTAAAAGGGAAAAAAACAGAGCATTGGATTTGAAGGCCACAATAACTGAAATAAAATATGCCAAAGTGATATTCAAGAGATAATTGGAGAAGGGGGAAAATTAGTGAACACAAAAACAAGACACTTGTCATAAGTCAGGCAGAAGAGAAAAAAATTTTTTAAAGGAACAATGATAAAACTCCTAGAAGAAAATGTAGGAAACCATCTTCAGGATCTTATGTTAGGTAGTAGTTTCTTAAACAATATACCCAAAGCATGAGCAACAAAAGAAAAAGTAGATAGATGGGTCCTCCTCAAAGTTAAACACTTTTGCACCTCAAAGGACATTGTCAAAAGGTGAAAAGGCAGCTGACTCAATGCCAAAATATTTGGTAATGACATATCTAAGGGTTTAATATTCATGATATATAAAGAGATCTTACTACTGAATGATAAAAAGACAAATTATCTGCATTAGTCAGCCAAAGAGGTATTGATGCAAAATACCAGAAATCTGTTGGCTTTTAAAAAGGGTATTTATTTGTGGTAGAAGCTTACAGTCACAAGGCCATAAAGCGTGTTACTTCCCTTACCATGGTTTGTTGCCACATATTGGAGCAAGATGGCTGCTGATGTTCAGCCTTCCTCTTCCTCTTAAGGCCCCATTGTCCTGGCTTCTCCCTCTACTTGCTGTAGGCTGAGTAAGTCTTGTCTCTCTCCTGGGTCTCATTTCTCTCCAGACTCAGCTGCTCTGAACTCTCCACAAGGTCAGCTATAGAGTATCAGGTTCTCTAGATTTTATATCTCTCTCTGCGGCTTGATTTTCTCCAGGCTCAGCTGCTCTGCTCTCTCCATAAGGTCAGCTGTAAACTCTCAGGTGAACACTCATCTCTCTTCCCAGAACCTCTACCTTGATTCTAATGAAACCTTTCTTTCTCTGTGTTCTGCTCCTGTGTGTTTACTTGCTGGGAATCCAGCTCCTAAACTCCCATTAACTTTTCTGCCTTGTTGTTTTCCTCAAGGGAGCAGAGAAACAGCATCCTACTGATATGGCCCCATCAAAAGACTAATCATAATTTAATCACACCCAGAGGAATGAACCAGTTTAAAAAAATAATTCAATAACTATTTTTGGAATTCATTAACAATATCAAACTACTACAGTACCCAAAATAAAAAATGGGCAAAAGATGTGATAAGACAATTGTCCAAAGAAGAAATATAAATGGCAACAAAACACAGGAAAACCTGTTTCACATCACTAGTGATTAGGGAAATGCAAATCAAAATTACCATGAGATATCATTTCACACTTATTAGACTGACCTCTATTAAAAAGTCAGAAAATTGTAAATGGAAAAGATGTGAAGAGATAAGAACACTTATTCCCCGATGTTCGGAATGCAGAATGGTAGAGCCATTGTTAAAGACTGCTTGACAGTCCCTAAGGAAATTGAATATAGGCTTGCCATGAGACCTGACAATACCATTACTACATATATTCACAGAAGAACTGAGAGTGGAGACATAAACAGAATCTGCATACTGAAGTTCATAGTGACATTACTCACGATTGCCAAAAGTTGGAAACAACACATATGTCCAACAAATGATGAATGAATAAATCGATGTGTATTATACAGCTATTAGAAGACATGAAGTTGTGAAGCATATGACAACACTGTTGAACCTGGAGGACATTCTTTTGAGTGAAGCAAGCTAGACAAAAAAGGACAAGTATTGTAGGATTGCATTATCATGAACTTAACATATTTGTAAATTCATGTAGTTAATAATTAGAATATAAGTATCCTGAAAATAGAAGGAGGGTAGTGCATTTAAAGCTGAGGGTTAATCTATGCAGAATTGGTAAAAAAAAGTGCTGTTTGTAAATTTTTGGAAATGAATAGAAATAGTGAAAGCATATCTTGCTGTTTGTAAGTATCAGGGCTATTATATGTATATGATGTGGTTGAAAAGGAAAGTCTAAGGTTATGTACATTACTAGAAGGAAAGCTAAAAACTGTAACATGGGACTTGATAAGATAGTAAAACTTCATTTAAATACAAATATGAATGGTATTGAATATATGACTGTTTTTACAAAATATAAATACAAATACACTAGAAAGAAGGAAAAAGAATAGCACCTATGTACATTAGGGGAAACATAGAGAGATTGAGAGGTCATGAGGTTTGTTTGCTTTTTGTTTATTATTATTATTAGAATAATGAAAGTACCCTAAGAATGATAAAGTGCTAAGTGCACAAAAATGTGATTACATCAAATACCATTGATTGTACACTTTGGATGGTTTTATGCTTTATTAATATGTATCAATAAAATTGAAATTAGAAATAAATAAAGTTAACCTGCTTTGAAATAAAATATTATCAATATAAACAAAAATAACCTAAGTAGCCCCTGAGAGATCATCAAATACATTCATGTGTGCAATATGGGTGTCTCAGAGAAGAATGAGAGAAAGGGGCAGAAGGAATACCCTAAAAAATACTGACAGGGTAAATCCCAAACTTAGCAAAACATGTGAACATGTGCATTGAAGAATCTCAGGGAACACAAAACATGATAAATATGAAGAATAAAATTCCCCGTCATATATTCATCACGTTTTTGAATACAAAGGACAAGGAGAGAGTTTTGAATGCTACAAAAGAGAAGCAACATGTTATGTACAAGAGAGCCCTAATTATGTGTGTGCTGATTTGTCTTCAGAAATCATGGGCAAGAAGGCAGTGGGCTGGATTTCTGAAAATGCTAAAGGAAATAACTGCCAGTGAAGAATCATAAACCCAGTGAAACTTTCTTTCAAAAATGAGGCATAGACATTTTCATAAAAACAAAAACTGAGAGATTTCTTCAACACTATACTTGCACTACAAGCAATTTTAAAAGGAGTTCTTCATGCTGAAAGGAAAGGACACTAAGCATTGGAACAAAGCAGAATAAAGAAATATGGAATTGAGGTGAAGGGTAATCATTTTGTTGAGTATAATTTTTAGTGATATTGTAGTTAATTGCTTGGTATGTAGCTCCATTTTTTTCAGTTCTTACAGATGCTAAAATGGAATTGCATAAAAATTATACATAAATCTATGATTTTGGACATAAAGCATGCAAAGATATATGATAATTACAAAAATATGGGTAAAGAGGGGTATAGGAAATGTGTTTGTAAATGTCACTAAAGTTAAGCTTGTAATAAATAAAATGTGATTTTACATATTTAGGATATTAAATTTTAACCCCATGTTAACCACAAGAAAAATAATTGAAATTGTATTCACATAGAAAAGAGAAGGCACTCAAAATGGTAAAACATAGAAATTCAAGTAAATATAATATTAGGCATTAATGGAATTGAAGGACACAAATGATCTGACATACAAAGACTACAGAGCAAAATGGTAGAAAAATCTTGTATTATCAGCATTGATATTAAATGTAAATGGGTTAAGCTCCACAGTGAAAAGACAGAGTTTTGCAGAAAGGATAAAAAGCATGAGTGAATAATTTGTTGTCTATAAGACTCCCCTTAAAGGCCAAGATACAGGAAGTTTGAAGGTGAAATGATATTAAAAATATACCACTAAAGTAGGAACCAAAAAAGAGCTGGGGTAGCTATATTAATAAGAGATTAAAAAGTCACAAAGGGACAAAGATGTTCATTATATAGTGATGTAGGGGACAATTCAACAAGAAGATATAACAATTATAAGTGCTTATGTACCTCACAGCAGAGATAAAAATTACAAGAAAGAAATACTGACAGATTTAAAGGGAGAAAATAACAGTTCTACATTAATACTAGGAGACTTTAATATATCACTTTTAGTAATGGATAGGACATCTAGTGAAAAGAAAATACAAGACTTGAATGAAACACTAAACAACTAGACCTAGCAGATCACTCTATTGAACAAAGAGATATAATGTATTCTTCTTTGTTGCATTTGGATCATTCTACAGGCTAGATCATATATTTTATTATAAATCAGGACTCATTGCATTTAAAAATATTAAAATGATACAATTTATCTTCTCCAATAACAAGAGAATGAAGATAGAAAAAATAAAAGAGAGAATATGGAAAGTTCAAAATATGTGAAAAATAAATGGTGTACTCTTGAACAATCAATGGGTTAAAGAGGGAGGAAAATAACAAAATACCTTAAGGCAAGTAAAATGAAAGCACTATATTTCAAAACTAGTGGGATGCACTGAATGCCATACTGTAAAGGAAATGTATACCTCTAAAAGTCTACATTAAAAAAAGAAATATTTCAAATCAGAGACCTAGTCTCAACACTTTAAGAAATAGACAAGATGACAGTGGTTATATCTCAGTGGTTGATTGCCTGCTTCCCAAATACAAGGTCCCAAGTTCAATCCCCCATACCTCCTAACAAACAAACAAACAAACAAAAAACCCAACTCACATTAGGGAGTGGACAGAGCTCAATGGTTGATCACCTGCTTCCCATGTATGAGGTCATGGAATCAATCACTGGTGCTTCAAAGAAAAGAGAAAGAAATAGATATGAAGAGCAAATTAAACACATAGTGAGCAGAAGGAAGAAAATAACAAAGATTAGGACAGAGGTAAGTGAAATAGAAAATAAAAATTCCACAGACTATTAAAAAAATCAAAAGTTATTTCTTTGAAAATGTCAATAAAATTGACAAAACTTTGGACTGACAAAGAAAAAGAAAGAGTGGATACATATAACAAAAATGATAAATGATAATGGGGACATTACTTCTTACCTTCCTGAAATAACAAGGACTATAAGAGGCCTTATACTGAATAAATGCACATCAATAAATGAGTTAGCTGAGATGAAATGCACAAGCTCTGGGAGACCTAATCTCCCCACATTTACTCAAAAAGAAATAGAAGACCTCAACCAATAAATTTCTGGTTAAGAGATTGAGTCAGCAATAACAAATCTCCCAACAAAGAAAATCTCAGGTACAGATGGCTGAACAGAGTATTTCTATTAAACATTCCAAGGAGAGTTTACTCAAATTCTGCTCAAACTCTTCCAGAAAATTGAAGAGAGAACACCCACAAATTCTTTCTACGAGGCCATAACTCTCACACCAAAGCCAGGTAATGATACCACCAGAAAAGTAAACTACGGACCAATGTGTCTTATGAATATCAATACATAAATCCTCAACAAAATACTAGCAAAACCAATCCTACAACATATTAAAAGAATTATAGAGCATGATGAATTTGGATGTCTTCCTGCAAGGGTGGTTCAACATAAGAAAATCAGTTTTTGTAATACACCACATTAACACAATGAAGGGGGAAATCATCTTCTCAATTGATGCCTCTCAATTGATCATCTCAATTGAATAAAAAGAAATCAGTTTACATGAAGATTAATTGTAAAATTCTGCACACACTGAAAAGTGTTGCACTAGGTATATACTGAAATACAGCCAAGGAATGAGAGTGCATGTCTGTATATTGCTGCATATGCCCTTATCTTACTACTTGCTTTTGATATATGAAATTTAACATAATTTATTTTACATCTCTCATCTTGTCTACATACAAAGAAGACATATAGTAAACTTTATGCCTTGATATCAATAAATCTCAAATGGATTAGCAGGTTTTCCTGTGTGAGGAAATCTTGGGGACTAATTTGACAGGCTGTTGTGCTTCTCAGATATTCATTAGTATTAAACTTGACAGCAAGGCATGAGGAGGCCAAAGAAATACTTTTCATAGATACATCACTAAGTTTATCCTTCTGTATTTCCTCATTACCAAGATCCTCTGCGTGCTTCTTTCCTGGGGCTGCAGCTCAAGAGTCCAGCATAAAAACTCCAATATCAAAAACTCCTACTCTGCCCTTTGCCATGTCTTTTATCTGTGAGTCCCCAGTCACCAAGGGGTGGGGAAACAATACCCTACTGACATGGCCCAATAAAAGCCTTAATCATAATTTAATCAGACCCAGAGGAAGAGACCAGATTACAAACATAATCAAATATCTATTTTTGGAATTCATAGACAACACTAAACTTCTACACTTCCCCCTCTGAATTTCAAAAATACATTACAACGTTCAAAAAACCTTAAATCAGTAGCAATGCAAGAACAAAATCATATCACAATCAGTTTAAATAAATACGGTTTGTCTTAAGGCAAAGTCCCCTGCTGCTGTAGATGTCTGAAACTTACAAAACAATTTATCTGCTTCCAATACACAAATAGAAAGACAAAGGATAAACATTTTCATTACCATATGGAGATATTGGGAAGGAAACATGACTCATGTGTCCTCTACAGTTCAGTAAACCTGCAGGACATATTTCATTATATGTGAAAGTCTGAGAGTCATTCTTAAGAAGATGGTTTACTTTCCATGGGACCACATGGGGATCCACCCATTCAACAGGCTTCTCCAATAGCCTTTTGCTTGATTCCACCTTCAGGAAGCATCTTGGTATTGACCAAACTCAAGACCTCACCCTCCAAGAGCATTGGGGTGATTGCCACATTTTATGCAATCTTTGGGTTAGTGTCTTAACCCCCCTAGTATAATGAAGTGAAGATCATATCCTCCCCAAATCCTTGGCATACAGGCTCAACCCTCTCAGAGCAATGAGTTGACCACCTGGCCTTTCCTAAACTTTGTCAAATGGGCTCAACCCTCTCAGAGCAATAAGTTTAAAATCTGGCCTTCCCTAATCCATGTGAGACAAGTGCAACTGCCTCAGACCTATAGAGTGCTGATCTTAACCACCCTAATCATTGAGGAATGTGCTCCACCCTCTCTGCAACCTGGGGCAACAAAAGTCTCCCAGAACATTGGAAAGGAACAACCACCCTCTTCAACAGCTGGGGAAAACACACACTCTCTCTACACATGGGTGTGATTCCTTTCTTGGCCCAAGGTGATGCTTTAATTCCAGATCTCAGCTTCCATGGTTTTCTTCTTGATGCCATTTTCCCTTCAATCTATCCATTCCATGTCCCTTTTAGTCCAGGCTGACAGTGATTTTGTTCATAAAGATTTCTGTAAAAGTTTTTTGGTTTAGCATGCAGGAAGCAGGGGTCAAAGCCATCATACCGTAAGACTTTCAACATGTCTTTCCAAGACAACTACATCATCAATCCTGATTTACAAGTTCCAATTTTAGGTAAGACCTCAAATGGGACACTATCACCTGGGGACTTGGTTTCCAGAGGCTTGGAATTTCCAGAATCAGTTTTTTTTAACATTTAAAAATGTTAAGAAACTTAAATTACATAAATGTTACACAGAAAATATAGGGATTCCCATACACCCCACATCCCACACTTCCCACAACTTCCCACATAAATATCCTTCATTAGTGTGACACATTAATTGCAATTGATAAACACATCCTGGGACTTTGCCATTAAGGATCAACCATAGTTCACATCGTAGAACACACTCTCATCCACACAGTTCTGCATGTTACATGATGATATAAAATGGCCTATATATGCCATTGCAATATCACTCAGCACACCACTCAAGTCCCAAAAAATCCCCTGCCCCTAGAGCCTCCAGTGGCCACTGGCTCCACATTAATGTAATTGCTTCCATTGCTTGAATCACAATATGCCTATAGTAGGATACCAGTTAGTCCACTCTAGTCTATATCTCTTCCCCCCATCCTGAGGAATCTGGGATGGTGATGTCCACTCCACATCCAATTGAGAGAGGGGTTATATCTCATGTTGAAGATGGATGGGATTATCCTGCCTGCAGCTGCTGACTCTCTCCATTCCCTGGGAAGTCTGTTGTCCATCATCATCTCCGCACCAGTTGTACTGGCCGAGTCCAGTGTGCTGTAGAGTAGGAGTTGCTGCTCCACCTAGGATCTGGGCCCAGTTGGCACATGGACAGCCCAAGGACTCAAGACTCAGACATACACCTACAAACTTCAGCACCAAGTATAGGTTTGAATAGAAGGGAGAAATGAGCCATGTGCACGGGACATATAGTTAAGTCCAACTCTGACACTCTCAGGAGCACAAACTCCACAGTAAGGCCCACTGGCAAGACACCAAACTCCAAAGCAATCCACCCTGACATAGGACCTGGGTGTCTTCAGAACCCTCAGGAGTCTCACTATTTGGGGTTATATCCCTTTGGAATTCTGTGAGATCCTACTTAGATGTGGAAAGAGCTCTCCAGGATGGGAATTCAGTATTCTCTCATTTGTTGAGTGATTCTCCACCCAATGTGACAATGCCCTGTGAACATTTGAACATTTTTATATACCCTATATTTATGCTCAGGTGAACTTCCTCCCATGCATCCACCATCCCTGACACCTCACACCAATGATCCCCCCCACCACAGTTGTAACTGTTCTGTGATCCAAAGCTTCTTCAAAGATGAAGTTGTTACAATAGCTGAATATAATTAAAAGGAAAATAAAATAATAATGATGTTTAAATATAAGATATGAAATACATAAAATTTTTTAAAATCTAAAAATTAAATAAAATTAAAAGATTGGGATATTAAAAATGATAAATATTAAAAAAACTTTTTTGACCTTTTTCCTTTCATCATTGCAATATCTGGTGTGCAGACTGTACCATGGCACCTTCCCCCTCTTATTCCCCAGTGTCTCAATATTTTTCATTTTGTTTTCAAAGGAGAGTTTGGTCACAGCAAAGTCACACACAGAATATAGGAGACTCTTATATTACCAACATCCTCCCCCTTTCCATCCCCCATATTAATACCTTTTTATATGTGGAAGGTAGTATTGTTATAACTTATATATAAATAGTGAAACATAGCTACTAAACAGTGGCAATGGTTTTACAGTATGGTTTACATTTTAGACCGTGCACTTTTATAAATTTTGTTGATATTTACCATGTCCTGTGTCCATTCCTGTATGGCAATGAAAAACATTTCAATTTCTCACTAAATACCTCCTGTTTGATCTAGTCTATTCCTCACACCACATCCCACTGGCATTGATGATGAACCCCTGGCTTGACTTATTGTATGACAAGATTCATAGTTACAAAAGGTCTTGATATACGGGTTTGTCCTCCCCTTTTTGGAAGTACCCTTTCTCTTGAGAGACTTCTGTTTGTCTATTTCTGAACAAATTGGTCCTCCCATATATGGGAGTCCAACTCCTTCCCGCTAATTATGTGGATCTCCACCCATGGATAAAACATTATGACAGAATGAACATGCACACAATCCATAGGAGCCAGTTCCAGATGTGCCTTGTCCCAAATACCCCCTCAAAGAATACCCTGAACAAGTGACCATTCCTTGTCATATTGCCATAAGAACATTCCCACCTATGTACTTTCAACCTCATACCCACAAATCCCCAGTGTTCACCTGGTTGCTCTCCCATCTCTCCCACCAGTATCCTGGACCTTCTAACCCACACTTCCCAATCTACCAACCTGTCAACCCTGCACCCAATCCAATAATATCACTAGCCTCCTGTCCTGTCCCTTCAATACACGACTACATTCTATCATTTTACCGTAGATTACATCCATATGGGTGATGGCTCACAACTTTCTCTACTCTTTCTATTTCTTGTT
>PVKH010029869.1:0-12583 GCA_004027955.1 Chaetophractus vellerosus | reverse complement strand
TACTTCATCATTTGCTGAGTGGCTAATGGGGCCTGGTGGCACACCAGCGCCTAGGGCCTGGTGGCTCACCTGCTTACAGGTCCTGAGAGCTCACATGCTCCTGGGGCCTGGGGGAGTACCTGTGCATGGGACCTGATGGCTCACCTGCTCATGGGGCCTGGCGGCTCACCCACTCACAGGGCCTGGTAGTCCACGTGCCTTCTATATTTTTATTTTTTTAATTTTTACCAGGAGGTCCCAGGGATCAAGTCCAGGTCTCTCCACAAGGGAGATGTATGTCCAAACACCCAAGCCACATCTGTCCCCCTGCTATATCTCTCAAGGTCAACCAAAGATACCCAAAGTTACAGCCTTTTCCCATACAGGATGGTCATATAATAAATCAAGCTTAGTTTATCACCAGCAGTCTAAAAACCAGACCTAGGGAGAAAAACTAGGTGTGGGGACACATGCATGGTTTCTAATATAGCAAATATTTAGCCTACACTGATTATCACAAAATCAAGACAGTGAGAATATTCACAGAGTACTATGCTGTTTTTATCACTGTTTGTAAGTAATACACTTTAAAGTTAGGAAGTGAGAGTCCTTCAAATTGGTTATTATTTTTTAAGATATTTTTGGCTATTTGGGTCCCCTTACCCTTCCATATAAATTTGATAATTGACTTTTCCATTTCTACAAAAAAGGTTATTGAGATTGTGTTGAATCTGTAAATCAGTTTGGATAGAATTCATATCTTAATGATATTCAGTATTCCAGTCCATGAAAATGGGATATCCTTCCATTTATTTGTCTTCTTTGTTTCTATTAACAATGTTTTGTAGTTTTCTGAATACAATTTCTTTATGTCCTTGGTTAAGTTTATTTCTAAACATTTTACTCTTTTAGTCACTATTATAAATGCTCTTTTTTCTGATTTCCTCTTCACATTGCTCATCAGTAGTGTATAGAAACACTTGAATTTGTATGGCATGTAAATTTTTGCTGATGTCTAGGCATCTGATTAAGATGTAGTTTAATCAGATGCTCAATTTCTTTCTCTTTTGTAGGGACTTAGTGGCAGGAGTCTGTTTGTTACACTGATCTTTGATTCTTGGCTCATCCTGGATTGTTAGGATTGTCCCTGCTAGTAGCTCAAAACTAGGTAATGGACCCTGTCATTGTTGTAGATTTGCTTCCTAGGGCTTTGGAGAGGGAGGTTATAGAGGCCAGAAAAAGCCTCTCCTACTTATTTTTAATTTTCTTGCATGCATTTCCTTGGTCTGCCAGCAGATGGAGATCTTTGGCAGATTTCTGTTCAATTTCTGGTCAGAGTGTATTTGTTGCAACACAGACCAGATCAATGGGATAGAGCTTCCTTCCTGGAAGCTAAGAGCATTGTAGTTCGAACGTTCTCTGAGACAGTTCTCTAGCCTTCCCTGGCAGCCCCCTCCCTTTTCCCTGTTAGGAAATATTTCCACTCCCCTCTGAGTCCTCAACACTATGTCCTGGTTAGTAGAGAAAGAGATTGGGAGGGTCATATATCTTTAACCCCTTGCCCAATCCCAAGGCATACAATGGTGTAGCCCCACCCAGTATGAAAGGGTTCCTGGGATTTAACAGACCAAATTTGTGAGTCAAAAGCTGACTCAGCCTTAGGCTGTATCCCTCTGTCTCCCCTTTCCTGGGGCGGTTCATTCTCAACTATCAGTCCAGGTTAGAGGAGAGGGAGATTGATAGGATTGGGTTTCTCTAGTCCTGTGCCAGGTCCCAGGGCAAACCATGGTGTGGTCCCACCTGGCCTGGTGCGACAGAGCAGACTAAACTTGTGGGTCAAAGCTGAGTCAGCCTTAGATTATGTCCCCCTTGCTCCGCTTTCCTGGGCATGATACATCGCTGGAGTCCCCTTTGTCTGTAGCCACAGGCCCAGAGGGCCTAGAATTCTAAAGTGACTTTAGTATGGGGGATGGTGCTGGCAGCAGCAGCAACTGGTTTCAACTCTTAGTTCTATAGTTGTGATTTTGCTCCTTTGTCCTTCACTCCTCTGGGCAGTGTCCAGCCTTCCCCTGGTGTCCTCAACACTAGAAGAACTTTTTCTAGGCTCCACTATTGATTTTAGCATAGTAACCTTGCATCTCACCACCTTGCTAGACTTATCTACTAGTTCTTGTAAATTTGTTGTGGATTTTTCAGGATTTTCTATCTATAGGCTCATAGTATCAGTGAATAGGACAAGTATTAGTCCTTCCTTTCCTATTTGGGTTCCCTCTATTTCTTTATCTAGCCTAATTGCTCTAGCTAGAACTTCTGGCACAATATTGAATAACAGTGGTGACAGTGGGCATCCTTTTCTTGTTCCTGATCTCAGTGGGAAAGCTTTCATTCTTTCACCATTGAGTACAATGCTAGCTGCAGACTTTTCATATATGTACTTTACCATATTGAGGGAGGTTCCTCCTGTTCCTATCTTTTGGACTGTTTTTATTAAGAAAGGATGCTGTGTTTTGCCAAATGCCTTTTCTGTATAATTTGGGAGGAACATGTGATTTTTCTTTTTAACTTATCAATGTGGTTTATTACACTAATTGATTTTCTTGTGTTGAACCACCCTTGTATACCTGGGATAAAACCCACTTGATCATCATGCCTAATTCTTTTAATGTGCTTTTCAATTTGGTTTTCAAGTATTTTGTTGAGGATTTTTCCATCTATATTCTTTAGAGATATTGGTCTGTAATTTTTTTTCATAGTATCTTTACCTCATTTTGTTATTAGGGTGATCTTAGCTTCATAGAATGAATTCAATAGTGTTCTTTCCTATTTATGAATTTGGAAGATCTTGAGCATGATTGGTATAAAAACCTATTTAAATGATTGATAAAATTCACCTGTGCAGTCACTGGGTCCTGGTCTTTTCATCTGTGGGACATATTTGATGACTGTTTCAATCTCTTCACTTTTTATTGGTTTATTGAGGTCTTCTATTTCTTCTAGGATCAGTGGAGGTTGTGCATGTGTTTTCTAGGAATTTGTCTATATCATCAACATTCTCTTGTTTTTTTTTTTTTTTTGGCATAAAGTTGTCCATAGTATTCTCTTATGATCTCTGTTATTTCTAGGGATCAGTGGTAATTTCCTCCCTCTCATTTCTGATTTTATTTATTTGTATCTTCTCTCTTTTTTTCTTTTTCAATCTAACTAAGGGTTTGTTGATTTTATTGATCTTCATAAAGAACCAACTTTTTGTTTTGATTCTATTTTTTTTCTCAATTTCATTTATTTCTGCTGTGATCTTTACTATTTCTTTCCTCACCTTGGTGTCTGATTAGTTTGTTCTTTTTCTAGTCTTTTTTTTCTTTTATAATGTAAGCACTGAATTATAAATTTCTCTCAGCACTGCCTTTGCAGTGTCCCATAGGTTTTGAGATGTTGTGGTCTCATTTTCATTCATCTAAGACATTATTGAATTAGCTCATAATTTCTTCTTTGACCCACTGATTATTTAATTGTTTGTTGTATAATCTCCATATATTTATGAATTTTCCATTTTTCCATACAATAATGATTTCCAGCTTTTTTCCATTATGATCAGAGAAAGTATTTTGAATAATTTCAATTTTTAAAATTTATTGAGTGTTATGTTGTGACCCGACATATTTGTCATTCTGAATAGTAAGTGTCTCAGGGTAGGTCAATTCAGAATTACTCTGTTTGGGGAGCATTGTCCTTCTTGGATATTAATATTTATGTTTTTTATAAGGGGTGGGAAGTTTTTGGTCATTATTTCCTCAAATATTCTTTCTGCCCCTTTTCCATTCTCTTCTCCATCTGGGACACTGATAACATGTTTGTTTGTGCACGTTGCATTGTCATTCATTACTTATTAACATTTACTTTTTAAAGTTACAAGGGAGATGAGTAATGATCCTCTGATGAGTGTAACATTTAAAACCTCACCAGAAACTTAAAAACAGAATGTGAGACTATTAACTTATGATATTTAAGCACCCAGGAATGGTTAAAATAAGGGTATGCTTTATATCTCTCCAAATAGCAGAAATTTAGTTAAACAAATTAAGTACATCTCGGTATTTAATACTTCACAGCATTTTGCTAATTATACAATAAAAGAAAGAATGCTTAATATTCAATTCCACTCTCAGAAATAATTTAATTGATATATTACATTCAGCTTATTCTCCTTAAGGCCAAGTGAACACATTGAAAATATGTAGACCACTTAGTAATCTCCACAGTGAAGTGTACATTGCAAAGTGATCCTTTCACATATGAGGAGTATATTGCAGTTTATATCTTTATTTTCCACTCAAAATTTTTACTTTTTATTTTGTAATTGTTTTACACTGTGCACAGGATCTAAATATACAAGAATATATGAACTATATATAAATCAGACCCTTTTCATATATAAAATTCTGTGATTCTTAAAAATGTATTGATTTAAGTTATATAGGAATCTCAGCAGCACAATTTAATTTGACTTGGCCTAATTGGGCCAAGATGACACATAGTGTTCTTCTCAACTCTGAAGTTGCATGATTCTTTTTGAAAAAATATTCTTCTTAATAAGTATCATTTATTCACTTTATTTTTGTTTTTTTATTTTTTTTCATTATAATATTTTTTAATTTCACAAAAGATTTACACACTGGGTAAACTATATAAATGTGAAATGTGCATTCTTCAACTTTCATATATATATATATATATAAATATTTTTAATATTTATATATATATATATTTGCCTCTATGTTTCAAAATGGAGTAAGGGTCTTTTCAACCTAAGTATTGTTACATGTATGTGTGCTTTAATTGCACATTTTAGGAAGACACAAAATCCACAGTATTTCGATTTTCAATAATTTGAAAATTTTATATTTATAAAATAAAAGTCCTCATCAAAATACACTTTTCACTGGGAAAAAAATTACGTAAGACAAACAAGTGGATCTACACAAATTAAAATGTAAATTAACCTGGGTAGTTTTCAGTGTGGTACACAAATCCGTATCAATCACATTTGCTATTATTCTCTCAGAGTTGTTCATCTTCTGAGTTGAGTACTTTTTGTATCCTTTAAATTGAGATTTTAGGATCCCCACATTTGTTTTTCATTCCACATCATCTTAGGCCAAGCTCTAAGCACTTATTTCTTTGACAGATTGTTGGGAGCTTAGAAGCAACTCAAACACCAGTAGTGGAAAATTTCTCTGTAAACCTTGTGATCACAGCTGTGGCTGTTCACACAGGGCAGTGGCATTGGTCAAATGCTCCAGGACCTTCTCATATTCACCTTGAGCTAGTAACTCATTCGTTGTGGTGTTTATCCTTAAGGAAGTATTTCTGAACAAGCTTCGGCACTTTTCAGATTCGTAACTTGGAAACACGGGCTCTCTGCTTGCACGTTTCTGTTTCTTTCTTGGTTCTCCCAGCCTGTTTCATTTAGTGTAGCACATCACCTGCAATCATTTATTCACTTTAATACCCAAACTTTTAGCCCTTGAACAAGGTAAATTTAATTAATTTCCATAAAAACATGAACAAGTACTACCCACTGTATTAAAATATATTGTTTCCTTACTTTTATTCCACATTGTTCTAGAAATTATTTTAAGTGGTGTTGCATTTAATAATTCTCACAAATACCTAATGAAGGAAAAAAATATTATGTCTAATATATAGATAAGGTAATGGCTTGAAAGAGATTCAGGAGTCTTCCAAGGTTACCCTGATAATAAATATAGGTATCAGTATTGAAAACCATTTAGTAGAGGTGGAGTGGGCATCAACATCCCAGAATGCTCAGGCCTGGGAAATGAACTAAGGACTAAAGTAAACTTACTGGTATTCTACTATAAACTTATTGTGATTCTAACAGTGGAAGAAATTATATCATTAATGTGGAGCCTCTGGCCTCTGGATGTTTTGAGGACAGGGAGAGAGAAAAACAGGAGTAATATGGGGACATTTTCAGGACTTGGGAATCATCCTGAATGACATTGCGATGACAAATACAGGCCATTATATATCTTGCCATAACCTGCAGAATTGGGTGGAGAGAGTGTAAACTACAATATAAACTATAATCCAAGCTTAGTGGCAATGTTCCAAATGTGTTCATCAATTGCAATGAATGTACCACACTAATGAAGGATGTTGTTAATGAGGGAAAATGTGGGAGGTGGTATATGGGAATGGGGTATATGGGAATTCCCTATATATTTTTTATGTAGCATTTATGTAATCTAAGTATCTTTTATACATACATATATATACATATATATAAAACCATTTAAGATTTCTTTTTTGTTCTTATATTGTGCTGCATTATATTTAATTAAGAAAAGGTTTAGGCATCTTTATTTTTCATTGAAGTAGAGATATCAATGAATAGAGTACCTGTTTCATGACAGTTTGTCATAAAACCTATCACTTTGTCACCCACATAAATCTTTATTTTTAAAAAATGGAGAAAAGAGAAAAAACACTTCCAATCACAGCAACACTTATAGTTATTTAATATTAACTGTTCCTTTCACATTTCCATTTTGAAAATTACAGCATTTACAAGACTCTTTGTCTTTGGCTCTTTTAGTAGATTTGGAGTGAGACAAACTATTTATTTTCATCCATTTACAGTAGACAATTTATTTTAAGGATCATTTCTGGGAAGATGATTGTACTTCTAATTAAATAGCTTGTCAGGAAAGCATTTGCCTTAACAGATATGTTTTTATCATAATAACATTTAGATGTACAACTGACATGCTGATATATTTGTCTTGCTTTTTTTTTTACCACTGTTTCATTTCTTTCTTTCTTTCTTTCTTTCTTTGTTTAATCTCTGTCAGGTTTGAAATTTCAGAATAGAACAACTATATCATAATAATACCTTTATCTGGAAAAATTAATTACAGCAATTTTAATCATCTAAAACCTAGATAAATAAGGAATGATATTTAGTAATTATTATTTAAACCAGTATTTGTTGAAATGGCCAGACTTTTTATAGATGATTACAAATTTGCTGCTATTACTTTTAATTAAAGCAATCTTATTTATTCCACATAGCCTCATCATTCTTCAAATGGGTAACTAGCATTGGTGGTTCAGTGGTAGAATTCTCGCCCGCCAAATGGGTAACTAATAGAGTGCTTGTTTTTTATCCTCCAAGAGGTTAAGTTATGCTCATAATGCTTTGTCCTTTTTATAATAAAATTTGAAAGAGCCAATAAATATAATTGAAGTCCGACGTTTTCCAATTCAATCATGAACCACTTGTAGGTAAGGCAAAAAACACTCAGGTGTAGAACAGAAGTATCAATTTTATTATTGATAACACTAACTCTGGAAAACATGGCTAATTGTTTTCAAATCATTGAATCACCAAAATGCACGTTCAGTGCCAAAGTGTTTTAGAATACCATATTCCTTCACAAAATGGTATATTCTTCTCACATGAAGGACCAAAGTTGAATCTGTATTTATTGCAAGTAGTGTGAGTCTCCTAAGGAAATGAAGAGCTGTGATAAGACTACTCTGTTTATTGTTCCCAAAAATAATTGGCAGAGAGTTCACCTCTGCTTTATGAATCTTCCTTTAAAAAGAAAGCATCAGAAATGAGATGGCAGTTCTACCCCTCAAAAAATACATCAAAATGCAATTTTATAATGCCATATTTTCAATGAAACATTGTCTTTTTCCCTATCAATCTTCAGCATCAACTGCTATCAAGGATTTATAGTGATCAATCTGTTTTTGAAACTTGTTTTGAAATTTTACATCTAATAATTTATATATGTAAATACACTTAGAAGATGAAATACTGTTTAAAATCTTGCAATTTAAAAGCAATAAGAAAGAAACAACTTTAGGTGAGAATGACTAGGCTCAAAAAAACACTGCTCGAGTACATTAAAATTGCTTTGGGTGGACAGTACAAACATATTTATTCACTTATTTCATTCCTTTAATCTTTATTTATCAAAAATCTACTAAGTATCATACCCAATTGTATGGATTATGAATTGTTGAGTATGTAAAGGAGCATTTTAGCTGTCTGACAGTTTGGCAGTTTCTTAACATGTTAAATATTTGTCTACCGTGTGGTCCAGCCATTCAACTGCTAGAGAAATGTACAAAGGCATGCATATAGACATTCTTAATAGCCTTACTTATAATAATCAAAATCTGGAAAAATCACATGTACATCAACAGATGCATGGATATGCATATAGTGGCATATTGATACAAGGGAATTAATTATGCTGAGCAATACTATTGACATATAAAACATCCTGGATGAGTCTCAAAAACTTTTGGAAGTGAAGGAAATCAGACAGAAAATAATATATACTGTTTGATTTCATTTATATAAAATTCTGGAAAATGGAAATCAATTTAAAGTGACAGTGCAAATCAGTGGTTGATTTAAGTGTATGACATTTGGGAAGGATAAGTTGATGAAGGGCTATAAGAAAACTATTGGTGGCAATAGATATGTTCATTATTATATTTTTTTCATTCTTTAAATTAATTTTATTTAAACAAACTTCATATCCACCAATTATAAACTACCTTTTCCCCCTTTCACCATCCCTTTGCAAAATCTAATCTATATTTTCTCTCTACATATTTGCTCTTTCTAGACATCTCTTTTAAGTGACATCATACAATATTTGTCTTTTTTTAGTTAGTTTTTCTTTTTTTTGTTGTTACATATCCCCCCCTTTCTGCCTGTTCCTGCTGCATTCACTCCCATGTTCCTCTGTGTCTGCTTTGTCTCCCCCCATTGCAGCTTGCCCCCCTCGCGGGCGGCTCTGCTCTGCTCATGGGCGGCTCTGCTCTGTTCATGGGTAGCTCTGTTCTGCTCTTGGGTAACTTGCCCTGCCTGTGGCTGCTTTGCCCTGCCTGTGGCAGCCTTGCCCTGCCTGTGGTGGCTTTGCCCTGCCCCGCCCATGAGACTTGTCCTCTCAAGGCGGTCTGCCCGCTCAGAGAGGCCCTGGGAATCAAACCCGGGGCCTCCCATGTGGTGAACCAGCACACTATCCATTGGGCCACAGCCATCCCCCAGTTTTTCTTTTTTTAAGCTTTATTTTGTACATTTAATAATTGAAAATATAGACAACTAAAAAGAAAACAGTTGAATAAAAACATACATTTCTCAACAATATTTGTCTTTATGTTTCTTGTTTATTTCACTGACCATATTTTCAAGGTGCTTCTATGTTGCTGTTTGTCTCAGAACTTCATTCTTTTTTAGACTAAATAATATTCCTTTGTGTGTATGTACCACTTTTTGTTTATCCATTCATTTGTTAATGGACATTTGGGTTATGAATAATGCTGCTAATGTGGATAATGCTGCTGTAAATGTTCTTGTATAAGTATTTGTTTTAGACCCTGTTTTCACTTTCTTTGGTTACCTACTTAGAAGTGGAGTTGTGGGTCATTTGCTAATTCTCTGCTTTTGAAACACTATATTACTTTCTACAGTGGCTTCACCATTAATATTCCTTTTAACAATGCTTTAGAGTTCTGATGTCTCCTCATCCACTCCAACACTTGATATTTTCCATTTTTAAAATAATGTCCATCTTTTTGGTTGTGAAATGGTATTTTGTTGTAGTTTTGATTTGTATTTCCCTAATGACTAATGATGTTTAGCATCTTTTCATGCATATTGGCCATTTGTATAACTTCTTTGGAAAATGTCTACTTAAGTCCTTTTTTAAAATTAAATTTTATTTAATTTTTAAAGAAGCTTTAGAATACATGACTATTACCTCGTAAATATAGGGATTTCTCATGCACCTCACCCCTCCCCCTTCCACACTTTTCCATCTTAACATCTTTCATTAGTGTGGTACCTTTGTTAAAATTCATGAACACATACTGAAATATTGCTACTAAACACGGTCTATAGTTTACATTATGGTTTACACCTTGCTTTGCACAATTTTATAGGTTTTGACAAAATGTATACTGACCTGTGTCTGTCATTGCAATGTCATGCTGAACAATTCCAATTTAACTCTTTTGCCCATATTTAAATTAGGTTGTTTGTCTTTTTGTTGTTGCATTGCAAAAAGTTCCCTACACATTCTGGATAGTAAGCCCTTACCCAATATAACATTTGTAACTATATTCTCCCATTCTGTAGGTTGTCTTTCCACTTACTTGACAAGTTTTAAATTTTTATGATGTAAATTTTATATGTTGTTTCTCATAGTTTTGGTATCATATCAAATAATCTATTGCAGAATCTCAGTTAATGAAGATTTTACCTTAAGTTAACTTCTAAGTTTTACAGTCTTAGGTCTTATATTTAGGTCCTTGATCCATTTTTTTTTTTGGTGTGAGGTTTATTTTTTATGGTGTGAGGTAGAGATATAATTTCATTCCTTTTGCAAGTGCATATCCAGTTTCCCAATAACTATTTGTTGAAAAGACAATTTCCTCTATTGCATGCGCTTAGCATAATTTTTGAAAATCAATGTTCCCTAAATGTGTGGATCTACTTCTAGACTTTCTAATCTGTTAAACTTCCCAATCCATGAACACAGGATGACTTGTCATTTATTTAGATCTTCTTTTCTTTCTTTCAGCAGAGTTAGAGTTTTCAGTGTACAAGTATATTATATCTTTGGTTAAATATATTCCTAGATATTTCATTATTTTATATGCTGTTGTTAATGGAATTGATTTCTTAATTTTCTCTTTGGATTATTCATTGCTAGTGTATAGAAACAAAATTGATATTTATATGTTGATCTTGTACCCTGTCATTTTGCTGTGATAGTTTTTTAGCTCTAGTAGTTTTCTTGTAGATCCCTTTGGATTTTATATAAATAAGATCATATCATCACAGATAAAAAAAGTAGCTTTACTTCCTTCTTTCCAATTTGAATAACTTTGATTTGCTTGTTTTTTTCATAATTGTCCTGGCTAAAAAGTCTAGTCTGATATTGAATAGCAGTGTTGAGAGTAGACATACTTGTTTTGGTCCTGAGCTTAAGGGGAAGGAATTAAGTCTTCACCATTGAGTATAATGTCAGCTGTGGGTTTTAAATAAATGACCTTTATAATGTTGAGAAAGTTCCCCTCTACTCCTACCTTTATGAGTGTATTTATCAGGAAATAGTGTTGGGTTTAATAAAATGCCTTTTCTGGGTGATTGAGATATCATGTTTCTCCACCCCCCTCTTTTTCCTCTTTGTCCTATTTATGTGGTGTATTACATTAATTGATTTTCATATATTGAACCACCCTTGTATTCTGGAATAAATCTCAGTCATTTAATTATTTCAATTATTTTCATCTTTTCCCTTTTTTCTTGGTCAGTGTGGTTAAAGATTTGTCACCATAATTAATTTTTTCAAAGAACCAACTTTTTGTTGTGTTGATTCTCTCAATTGTCTTCTATTCTCTATTTCATTTTTTTCTGCTCGAATCGTAATTATTTCATTTTTTCTATTAACTTTGGATTTACTTTTCCTCTTCTTTTCCTAGTTCAATAAGTGAAGTTAGGTTATTAATTTGACATCTTTCCTCTTTCTAATATTGGCATTCATAGGTACAACTATCTATCTATTTAAGCAATGCCTTTGCCTCAGGCCACAATTTTTGGTTGTTTCTGTCTTGATTTTCATTCATATTTTATAATTTCCTATGTGATTTCTTCTTTAACCCTTTGCTTGTTTTAGTACAATGTTTAATTTCCACATATTTGTAAATTTTCCAGTTTTCCTTCTCTTAGCTATTTCTAGCTTCACTCCACTGTGGATGGAGATGTTATTTTGTATCATTTCAACATTTTAACTATATTGAGACATCTCTTGTGCCCTTACATATGGTCTATCCTGGAGAATGAGCCATGTGCACTTCAAAAAATGTGTATTCTATGGTTGTTGGGTGAAGTGCTCTATATATGTCTGTATATTAATTTCTTGTATTGTTCATCTCCACTACTTCCTTGTTGATGTACTCTATGTATGTTCTATCTAGTTTTGAAAGTGGTATATTGAAATCTCCTACTATTATTGTAAAACTGTCTTTCTCCCTCCAATCTGTCATTGTTTGCTTCATATATTTTTGGAGTCTGTTGTTTAAGTGCATATGTTTATAAATATTATTTCTTCATATTATATGTCCTTTATCATTGTATAGTTTCCTTCTTTTCCTCATGTAACAGTCTTTTATTTAAAGTCGATTTCAGCTGACATTGGTATAATCAGCCCATCTCTTTGTTGATTGCTATTTGCATAGAATATTTTTCCGTCCTCTCACTTTCAACTTGTTTGTGTCAGTGGATCTTAGGCAAGTCTCTTGTAAAGAGCATATAGTTGGTCATGCTTGTTTATCCATTCTGCTAATCTCTGCATTTTTTTTTTTAAGATTTATTTATTTTATTACATATCTCCCCTTCCCCCCCGTTGCGGCGACGCGCCGAGACTTGGTCACTGCGCAGGCGCGGCTTTCCCCGCTTGTGGGCGGCTTCTGCTTCCATCACGGCCGGCTCCAGTTCGCGGGTGGCTGGCTGTGCTCGATTTGCAGGCGACCTGCCCTGCCCGTGGCGGCT
>PVKH010029868.1:0-12590 GCA_004027955.1 Chaetophractus vellerosus | reverse complement strand
TAAATCAAACACTGGGCTCCATTCAGACTTCAAATAGCAGGAGGATTTGCACAAATAGAGGGGACCATGACATTCAATCAGACTAACACAGGGGAAAAAAAGGACCTATAGGAAATATTTACCACTGAATTGAATAATCCTGACATGTACAAAATTTTATGCTGAATTTTATCCACTACTGCTTCTGCACTCCTGTCACTAATGTTAATAAACCATCAATTTCTGTACTGGTTAGAAGGAAGTTCAGCCCTGTCTGTCATATCAATTACCTGCCAGAGAAAAGAGATTTACATGATGGACTGGAAAAGCTCCTAGAGGAGCATTCTTTGATCTGTTAAAAATGAAAACTCAAAATCTTCAAAGTGTTCAACTACTCAGAGTTTTGGTAAAGACTGTGGCACTTCAGCCCGAAATCTGGAAACAAAAATTTTAAGTTGTCTGGAGGAAGATAAGAAGCCTGTTTTCTTAAAACAGAATGTGGTGTCAGCATGAAATTCATTCACTTGCTTTTCATTCATCCAACATTTGTTAAGCATTCAATATGTACCAGACACTGTCTTGAAAATTGTGGAGTCAGTGGTTAGCACAATAGAAACAGTCCTTATTGTAAATAAGCTTATTTTTTCAATGAGGAAAGCAGACATAATACAATAAGGTAGATAAATAGGTGGCAATTGTAATAATAGGGATGTAATTTAAACAGTATACACTAGTACAACCATGCAAGTTGTCTTAATATTAAAACACTTCTGTACCATAGGAAAATAGCCATGGCCACAGTCACCCTGGCTCATCTTCTAGAATACTTCACTTGCCTCCCCTCTCCCAAAATTTAGGTATGATTCAGAAATAAATGGCTAACACCAGTTTTAACACAATGGTTCTGCCGTTAAACCCTGAGATCTTTGCACATCCCCACATAGGTCACATAGGCAAGGCTGAACTCCAATTTGTCCCAAGTCTTGGTGGAATGTCTCGTGATCCTCCATAGAACATAGCATAGTAGGCAGTCTTGTTAAGATCCATTACAAGGCTATTTCTCATTGAACTCCCTATCTTGCACAGGTGTCTCTCTTGTTTGTAGCTACTAGGAAGCAGTTTCTTATCTGCTTCCTGGTGCCAGTGAGGCAAGGACTTTCCTTATTGACCTCCCTTTGGGTACAGCTACAGATTATGAAACTCCTTGGCTGTAATTTAAAGTTGGCTCCAAATGACAGAGACCTGCCACTTTGCCACTTGTGTTATATGATCTGGCATCCCCGGTTTAGTGTCATCCAGTGGACTAGGGAGTTGAGTTGCTGATGCTGTGCTGATCTCCTTAAGCTTTCAGTGTGAGTAATAATCTTTCCAAATTGGTTTGGACTCATTATCTTCTTACTGATTGAATCTATGAAAGTGTGGCCAGACAGTCTAGCAGCTGCCATAATGCTGTTGCTTAGGTACTACTTGATTGCTTAATTCCATACTAGTAGGGGATTCACAATACTGCTGCAGTTTTCAGGACATTGTCAGATTATATTGGCTGTTTCCACACTAGAAGTTTTTACATATTTTTAAATACCACAACTAGTAAAAGTACTAGGAAGAAAAACATAGCATGCCACTGGATAAAATAAGAATGCTAAATTATATTTGGTGTTCAGAAATGGGTCTCTAAGAGAATAAATATTCCAACTGTGATCTAATGATGAGTAGGGCTTGACCAAGAGGAATGGAATAGTAGGGAATTTTCCAAGATTCTATTAATACAGAATAGTTACACTAGTAGCCTGAGGTGTGTAAGAGCAAGTGTCATTCAATGAACTATAAAAATGGCCCATGAGACATTATATAATAGACTTGGGTCAAAATAATCTCTTCTGACAGTCTTGCAAAACACTTGTAATTCCATCAGTACAAGATGGAGTTCCTGAGACTTGAAATAGAAAACCAATAAGTTTTGTTGTCTGTTACGCATTGAATCATGTCCCCAAAAAGATTTGTTGAACTCCTAAATCCAGTACCTCAGGATTTATGGTCATTAAAAGTAGAATTAGGTAAAATAAAAATAGTTCATATTGGAATAGGGCAGGCCCTTAATACAATATGATTGATTGTCCTTATAAAAAAGAAGAAATTTGGACACAGACAGACAGAGGGGTGGACACCATGTGATGTCAGAGACAGTGTCATAGGTTGCCAGCCAGCCACCATCAGGAACCAGGAGAGAGGCATGGTTCAGATTCTTCCCTACAGACTGCAGAGGAAGCAAGGCCATGCAGACACCTCATATTGGACTTCCAGCCTCTGGAACCATGAGTCAATAAGAAAGACCCTCTGATAGTTTTAATGGTGGATATAGAAATGTTTAAGGAGCACCTTAGAGTGTGAGCTTCTTAGAGACAAGGATGTCATCTTATCTTGCATTGCATTTGTAACTGATCTTAGAGTGGTTTAAAAATAATACCTGGAAAATATAGATGTGAATAAAAGAAGGAATGGATCGGAGGGAAGGAAGGAGCCAGGTCCTTTATTTTAGAGGGGAATGCCATTTACATAACTCCTGAGGCTTATTAAGCGCTCAGTAGATATCTGATTTAAGGTTGAATGAGAGAGAATAAGATGTAATGAAGAAATTACATATAATGAAGCAATTACATATAATGAAATATGTAAGTATGACATGAAATGAAGAAATTATAATTTGAAAAAATTAACCTGACAGTATATAAATTCCACTGGTGATTAAACTTCACACTGAAGAACCCAGTGCTTGTTGGTTTGTTCAGGAAATTTAAATGAAGAGGGTGGACACCTCCTGGACTTATCGTATGACCAGGGATGTTTGGCAATACAAAAGTAGTAGCCTCTAAAACTAATGTAGGGTAAACCATAAAAGACCTCAAAATGAATGTGGAGTTTACATTTTATTGAAAGTCAATAAGAAATTATTAAAGTTTTTGGTCAAAGGGAAACAACTTAAAAGAAAGGTTCTTGGAAAATAAATGTGATGGTATGTACAGGATGACTTCTGAAGGATACAGTTAGAGACTAAAAGCAGATGCAATAATGAGACAGTTGCAGTAATCTTGTCAAGCGTGGAAATGAGACCCTAACTCTACTGTTCTAGTCAGGGTTCTCTTGGGAAACAGAATCAACACGAGATATATGTTAAAAATATAAGACTTTATAAGAGACTCTCATGTGACCGTGGGGATGCACAAGTCCAGGTTCCATAGGCAGGCTGCAAGCCAGGGGCTCTGATGAAAGACCAATGAAGGGTCCTTGATGAGTTCCTGAGAGAAGTTTGCTGTCAAACAATGAGCTGGGAAATTCTCTCTGAATGTTGAAATCAGTTCCCTTTTATGGCAGTCAACTGAATGGATAAAAGCGTCATCCATTCTTGATCCAATCTCACTGATTGATGCAGATGTAATCAGCCATCCATGCAGTAAACTCAATTAGCCCAGTGCTCGCTGGACCTAATAGCTGGGCACAATTACCTGGCCGAGTTGACACATTAGCGTAACCATCACATCTACTAATAGAAGAATATGAACAAATGGAATTTATGACTGAATGGACATAGTAGGGCATTTGTCTTAGTTTTCCAAGCTTGCTCTACCAAAGAACCACAAACTGGGTTGTCCAAAGCAAGATAAATTTATTGTCTAAGAAATCTGGAAATTAGAAACTGAAAATCAAGGTGCCATGCTGCCTGTGAAACCTGTAGGGAAGAATCCCTCTTCACCTCTTCTATGATAGTCTCTGTCTTTTAATTGGTTCATTTATGCCATTAACACTTAAAATGATTATCGACATAGATGGTTTAATAACTAGCATATTTGTAACACTTTTCTTCCATTTGTTGCCCTTGTTTTTGTGGGTTTTTTATGTTTTATATACGTTTTATGTCTTCTCTGGTTTTAATTGAGCATTTTAGATGATTCCATTTTCTCTCCTCTCTTAGCACAATAATTATACTTCATTAATTTTTTAATGGTTGCAACTAATCTTTATCACTTTAAAATAACACTATATTGCTTTTCAGGTAGCACAAGTATCTTTTAACAGAGTATTCCCAATTATTCTCTCCCATTGCTTATAACAATCCTCTCATGCCTTCCATTTGTCCATAACCTATAATCACTCATATATTCCTGTTACTACTTCATTGAAAAAAATGTTATCTGTCAGTTCAGTTGAAAATAAGAAAATATAAATTTTATTTTACCTTCTTTCTTTCCTTTCTGTAGATCTGAGTTTATGACCAATATCATTTTCTTTCTCTCTGCAGAAATTTTTTTAACATTTCATACAAGCTAGATAGCTCTATTAATAACAAATTCCCTCAATTTTTGTATATTTTAAAAAGTATTTCTCTTTTTTTGAGGTACCAGGGCCAGTGACTGAACCTGGGACCTTGTATGTGGGAAGCCAGTGCTCAGCCACTGAGCCACTTCAGTTTCCCTGAGTTGGTATTTTTCATTTATTTTGCTTGTTGTTGGTTTTTCAGGAGGCACCAGGAACCAAACCCAGGACCTCCCAAGTGGGAGGCAGTAGCTCAACCATATGAGCCACATCTGCTCCCTCTCCTTCATTTTTTTTTAAGAATTACCCTGCCCCAAGATGGCTCCCATGTCTGTCTGCTTGTTGTTTTTGCTTGTTGTCTACTCACTGTTTTTCACTCATTGTTTTTTGCTTGTTGTCTGTTTGTTTTTTCTCTAGGAGGCTCAGAGAACTGAACCCTGGACCTCCCATGTGGGAGGTGGGTGCTCAAATTTTTGAGCCACATCCACTCCCTACTCATTTGTTTTTGTTCGTTGCCTTGCTTGTTGTCTGCTCATTGTTTTTGCTCATTGTCTGCTCATTGTTTTTTCTTGCCTGCTCATTAATTTTGCTTGTCGTATGCTCATAGTTTGCTTGTTGTTTATTTGTCTACTTTAGGAGGCACCAGGAACCAAACTTGTGATCTCCCATGTGGGAGACTAGTGCTCAACTGCTTGAGCCACATCCGCTCCCCTTCATTTTTTTAACTATAATATTGATGGATAAAGAATTCTTTTTCAAGATTTCTCTTTGGCTTTGATTTTCTATAACTTGAGTATGATATGCCTATGTGTGACGTTTTTAGTATTTATCCTGCTTGGTGTTCTCTGAGATTGCTAGATCTTTGGTTCTGTGCCTGTAAATTATTTTGGAAAATTCTCAGCCATTATTAGTTCAAATATTTCTTCTCTTTTCTCTTTTTGTTCTCCTTCTGCTATGCCCAATACATACATGCTACACCAATTGTCATTGTTCCATAATTCTTGTATATTCTGTTCCATATTTTTCATTATATTTTCCCTTTGCATTTTGTGGAGCAAGTTGCTCCAGTGGTGCTATTTTGAAAACACAGATTCAGGGCACAACATAAAATTTCAGCAAATGATCTCTGTATTACTTACACAGCACAAAGGATACAAAAGAGCAGGGAAAGGAATCCCATTATGACTGGTGTTCCAGGGTGGCCAAAACTTCTCAGGACAGTATCTGTAGATAGAAGCTCCACATGCCCCACTTGGCTTCAAAGAGGAGAGACAAATTTATACTGAATGGTGGTTTTTTTTGTTTTGTTTTTTGTTTTTTGTTTTTTTGAGGTACCGGGGATTGAACCTGGGACCTCATATGTGGGAAACCGGCACTCAACCACTGAGCCATATCGGCTCCCCTAAGTAGATTTTTACAATGGTTTTGCTTGTTGTTTTTTTTTTCTCTTTTCTGTAGGAGGCACCCAGAACTGAACCTGTGACGTCTTATGTGGGAAGCAGGCATTCAACTGCTTGAGACACATCTGCCCCCTTTGAATGTGTTTTTCATACAACTTGGAGGGAGGGGGCCCAGCCACTTAAAATTCTTGCACTGATTAACACATAGAGTGCTTGTTCCTGGTTTCCAGGTTTATGGTCTGGCCAGGCTTTTTCATTAGATCTAACATGTTCCCCAGCTATAGAAAGGCACACAACAGAAAAGGAATTGAGGGTAGTGGAGGCTGGAGGATGGCCACTTAGGGTATGTTTGGGACTTCCCCAGAGAAGGAAGTTGGAGTAAGTGAAGTGTTGGGTGGTGCCCACGTCATAGGTATCTGTTACTTTCCTAACATATTTTAGTTCTAGAAGTTTCTACTGACATATCTTCAAGCTCACTGATCCTTTCCTTAGCCATGACCAGTCTACTATTGAAACTAACAAAGGCATTCTTCATTCTATACAGTGTTATTGATTTCTAACATGCATTTTGTATTCTTAGAATTTCCACCACTCTTCTTATGTTACCCATGTGTTCTTGTATTTGTCCACTTTTTTTTCCCATTAGAGCCATTAGCATATTAATCATAGTTATTTTAAATTCCTGATCTGATAATTCCAACATCTCTACTATATCTGAGCCTGGTTCTGATGCTTTCTTGGACTTGATATATTGGGTAAAAGGAAACAGAAGTTAATAGGCCATCAGTATGAAGATTTGTGGTTTTCTGGGTAGCAGGTAGGCTGTGTTTACTGTTTGTACTAGTTATAGATGTCAGAGGCTAAAATTTCTTTGGTGTCCTTGTTTGGCTTCACATTTGCCTTTGGATTTCCCTAAAGAGTTCCTAATAAGGTATTTGCACTGATGTTCTTTTCCTCTGTTATAATACAGGAGCCCTATTGATGTTATTGGAGAGAGGAGAAGCACTCTGTAATCGTGGAACTTGGTCTCAGCCTTTATGTGTATCTATGCACCTGGTCTGAGACCATCATAATACCTTCCTAGCTTTTTTCCCTGCTTAAGGGAGACAAATTGTCCACCCGGGGCTGCAGTTGGGTATTTATGTTTTCCTATGGTGGTTAGGCTATGGTAAAATTGTTTCTTTTGAGGGCAGTTCTGTGTTAAGGAGAACAGAATGTTCTTGGCATATTTTTAAATTGTTCCTTTTCCCTTGTCCCTGATGAAAGCATGAGGGGAATTTTCACCTATCTTAATCATGACAACCTGGCAGTGATCCTGGAGGTAAAACTCAGGAAAGCATGGGAGGCTGCCCTAAGACTGGTCCCCTGGAGGTTTTTACCCTCAAATATTCTACACTGAGCCTCTAGTAACTTGGCAATTATGGTATAATTATTATTGGCCCCTGCTGAAAAGCTTTTGTTCCTGGGCTTCTCCTACAGGTAGGCTGTGATTTTCTGTATTTCTTTTTTCTCCAGATTTCAGGGCAGCAATTTGCCCTATGATCTGATTCACTGATGGATCCTATAAAAGTTTTTTTTCAGTTTTTCAGATCTATTGTTGTTAGGATGAGATTGAGGACTTCCAAGCTCATTGCATGCCAGATAAGAAACCAAAAGTCCTCATCTACATATTCAATTTCAAATTTAATTTTTCTGAATTTTTTATCCTCCTCTCCTGCAGGGAC
Source organism: Chaetophractus vellerosus (assembly GCA_004027955.1). Lineage (NCBI taxonomy): Eukaryota > Metazoa > Chordata > Mammalia > Cingulata > Chlamyphoridae > Chaetophractus > Chaetophractus vellerosus. The sequence goes on along the minus strand of PVKH010029868.1, from coordinate 5,176 downwards.
AGCAGTGAAAACATGTTAGTATTTTATATTGTCCTAACGATCTCTGATTCCCTGTTCATGCTTCTTTGAAAATTTTTGTTCTCACTGTTCTTCATAATGGATAATTTCTATTAATTTTATTTCATGTTTATTGATCCTTTCTTCTTCCCTTTTCATATTTTTGGTTATCAAATATTGAATTTTCCTTTCTAAAATTTTATTTGTTTTCCTTATAATGTCAGTATTTTGGTTCTTATCACCTAGTTACTCACTAATAACACATTACCCACCACTGAGCTAGGTTTTTGATAGTATTTTTAATAGCCATCTTAAAGACATGGCCATGTAGAGATTGATTTTTATCATCTACTCTTTTGTTTAACTGTGGGTCATATATTCTAGTTCTTTGAATATCTAGTTATTTTTTATTTTGTGCTGGATATTATGGTTGATTCATTGTAGAGACTATGGGTTTTGTTATCATTTTCTAAAGACTTTATTTTTGTTTTAGCATGCAGTTAAAATACTAGCTATCCATGTTTATGTTGCAAAGGTCTTGCTTAATAGTTTTTTAGGACAGATATATGAAAAATCCAAGGTAATCTCAAAACTGCTCTAACTTGACTAAATACCCCAAATATCACCCACCCAATACTCCAGAACCCTGTCTTGGTTTGGGTTTAAACTTTCTTAAGGCAGGCTTAAGGTAGGCCATATTCTGGGGCAGGGGTCAGCAAATGTTTTTTGTAAATGGTAAGATAGTTAAGTATTTTAGACTTTGCAGACGATATGGTCTTTGTCACAACAAATCTTTTCTGCCATTGAAACATGAAAGCAACTAGACAATACTTTAACAAATGAGGTTTTCTGTGTTACAATATTTTTTTTTTAAATTAAAACAGGCAGTGGACCAATTTTGGCTTGTGACCCATAGTTTGCCAACAATTTCTCTAGTGCATCACTATTAATATAAAATCTGGTGTTTTGATGCCTGTGGTATTAATGAATTTTCTAGATATCACTGGATCTGTAACATCCTTCTGTAATGCTTATCCTCTAATGCTTCTGTTCTGTTCTCAGCCTTATAATAGCTACTTGGAAATTAGGCTTATATAATACGATCTTGTATATTTATGGCCTAACATTCAGCCAAGCATTTCCAGAAACTCCATACCCCCAACTTCACCACAAACACAAATTTTTGGAAGCCCCATCCCTACTTACCTCTCTGTTCTCTAGTGTTCTGGCCTGCGTATTTAAACTGGCCTATACTCTGAATGACTCCACAGCCCATTGTAATTAGTGATCTCCTTGAGTTCCAGTACCCTGCACCTCAGTCAGGAAAATGTCTCAGGCAGAAGGCCAGTGCAATTATGGGTCTCACCTAGTGAGTTTTCTGGTTTTCAAAGATCACAGCCTGTTTCAGTGGGCTTATAGTTGTTCACGGGCGGGGGTAGGGGGATTAGCCCCATACTGTTGACTTTTTCATGTCTAAAGCAGAAGTTTTGAAAAACTTGTTATTTAAAATAACATAAAATTAATATCTAACAGAAAATTGAACTAAAGGAAAAATTAACATTAAGTGAAAAAATGGAAGATTCACTGGTATCAGATTTTCAAAGTCACCAGAGCCTGATGTATATTTGTTTTCAATTTTTCTTGGTTCTATTTTCTTCCATAGGACAGTTTTAGCCTCATTTTGTTCTAGAATAAGCATTATACAACAATATTCTCATACTACACAACACAAAGGAAAAAATATGCATACTTTATGCTCACTTGGATAGAAAAGAGACCCAGCTTATGTTCCAGGAACCATCAGTAAATTAGGTGCCTAAACCCAACTAAAATCACACTGGCTAGAGAGTTGAAGTATACTGATTGCTTTAAGAAATTATAGCCCCATCCCTAAAATTGAGGGTTGAATTAATCTCACCTAAAATATATGCTGAAGAAGAGGGTAAGTCAAGTATCCAAAAGTCTAGGTGCTCTTGAAGGAGGAAAAGAAATCAATATCAAATGCATAATACAAGTATACATTATTATAGAGTTCCCATAAATGACCGTCAATGCCTCATGCATGTAAAGGATATTTGATACAAATAATAAAAAATAAGTGAATTTGAGGAGAATCATTTATGCCTGTTCTCATTTCTCAAAGAAAGGCTTATTTAACTTCATAATTTTGATTTATTAAACATCACTTTTAATAGCACTTATAACCAGATGTTATGCTAAGCGATTCCTATGTAATTTGGGATCTAAATTTGGTTCTTATATTTATATTAGTGAGTCAAGGCCAAGTGTATTTGTATTACTCCCAAGCTATTAATGTTTAAACGAGTAGGTGTTGCATCAAAAAATCTGATGGCCAAAGTTAATCTTGATTTTATGACCTTGCACTTTTTTAAGGTAGGGGTCAGAAGCAGGAAGGGATTGTTGACTTTCTGCCTTCTAACCCTATGGTTAAATGTGATATAGAGATGATGGCAATAATGGTGGTGGTAGTGGTATGTGTTATATTTCTTGAGTACTATCAACAGCTTTTAGGTTAGTGCTGCTAAGAAACAAGTGTATGCTTCATATGCTAATTGATTAATTGAATCATGTATAAAAATTCAATCGTATCATTACCCTTTCACCAACTATCAACTGCAACTTACTAAGTATTTGAGAATATTACTTGTCATGAGATCATTATCCTCATTAGATGAATAATCTTAAGCACATGTTCTTCCAGTCTTCTGAGCGTCCTCCAGTTTTATTGTTTGTTGTTGCTTTTTGGAGGTACCAAGGATCAAACCTGGCACCTCATATATGGGAAGCAGGTGCTTAACCACTTGAGCTACATCCTCTCCCCTCTCCAGTTTTTATCATGCACATGATCAAAATATTTTGCACACATTCTTTTAAATTTGTGTATATTTATTATTTATAACTTAGATACAAATGTATCTTTAGTGGTTAGGGGGAACAGCTATGGACCCAGACTACCTACGTTTGAAGTTCAGATCCAGATCTGCTGTTTTCCAGCACTATGTCTTTGGACAAGATTTTTCCTTAATCTGTATCTCACTTCCTCATTTAAAGGGAATGAAAACACTACTACTTATGATATACAGTTGTTGTAAGGGTTTATCTATTTATCTATCTATATCTATTCATCTGTATCTATTGTCTATTTATCTATATTTAAAGATAATCTCACCAAATGTTAAGGATGTTATTATTGTTATTGTTATTTTACTCCCATGTATTGTATATCAGAAACTTGACAAAACATTTATGACATTAAATATGCATAAATCTAAGTTCTAATTTTTACATATTAAATTAAGGGGTATTTTAGACTAAGGAATATAGAATGGATCTTCTCATATACCTACTGTCTATAGTCCTGCATCATTTTCAGAAATACACCTGCATGTTGATATTAGTTACAACTTTCAGCAAGTGACCATATTAATAACAATGTAGCAGTGCTTTTGTTAGAAGACTTCTAACAGTTTCTGACTTTCATTTGTTGATGCCACTTAATGGCCTATTACAAAGCCTTCCATTAATTCCAGATTCAACTATTGTAGCTTTCTACAAAACTGTTTCCCTGTGATGATTAATTTCATGTGTAAACTTGGCTAGGTTATGGTGTCCAGTTGTTTGGTTAAGCAATCTGATTGTTATTGTCAGGTCTTTTGTAGATGGATTTAAATCATTAGTCAGTTAATTGCATCTACAGCTAATAACATCTATAATCAACAAAGGACATTGCCTTCAGCAATGAGAGTAGTCTCTTTATCCAATCAGTTAGAGGTCTTAAAGTGAGAACTAAGGATTTCCCTCAAAACATCTTATATGACCACATCTTATATGACACAATGAATGAAATTGGAAATCAATAATAGGTAGAAGACTGGAAAATCCACATATATATGGAAGTTATTTTTTTTTAAAGATTTATTTATTTTATTACATATCTCCCCTTCCCCCCCGCTGCGGCGACCCGCTGAGACTGGTCACTGCGCAGGCGTGGCTTTCCCCGCTTGTGGGCGGCTTCTGCTTCCATTCACGGCTGGCTTTCAGTTCGCGGGAGGCTGGCTGCGCTCCATTCGTGGGTGACCTGCCCTGCCCGTGGCGGCTTTTTCCCTGTCCGTGGCAGCTTTTTGCCCTGCCCACGGCGGCTCTGGCCCTCCCATGGTGGCTTGCCATTCTCAAGGCAGTCTGTCCGCTAGGAGAGGTCCCCGGGAACCGAACCCAGGGCCTCCCATGTGGTATGCCGGCGCCCTATCCACTGAGCTATCCAGCCGGCCCCTCCTATTCTTGATTATTAAAACTCTGGAATGGCAAAAATGCTTTGAGAAGGTTCTGTTTTCTATCCTATGTACAAAGAGTCTGATGTATGTACTTCTCTGGTCTGTCTTTACATGGGAAGGTTTCCAGTTCAATATTTCCAAGCAGGAGGCAGTGCTAGAAAAGAGTCTAACTAGACTTTATACATCTTTATACTGATACCCTTGTATTGCTTCTTTTCCTATGTTTTACTAGAAGGTTAAAAATGGATACTTTAGACAGCATTCAAAATCTGTGCTGGTCCTCATATCTTCTCATTTAGCCCCAAATAGAGATTTAATTATTTAAAAAAACATTTTTTTTCATTATGTGTAAGGCACTGTTGACTATTAAAATGTAATGATGAGAAAACAGTTCTCTTATATCTTAGAATCTAAGCTGTTTATCATTTACTTATATTTCAATTTTCTTCTAGAGTGGGAGACAAAGAGTTGAATTATAGAGCATGTATCAAGAAGCATGACAAGCTTGTAACTTGTTCATCTTGATTTCTGCATCTTGGTAGGAAAAAAAAATTATAGGTGTTAACCTTGGTTTGAGATGAACCATGATGAGCCAGGAATTTTGTCTATATTTTCTTGGTTCCTGGGGAAAAATTGGTTTCTGAGTTAAGTTGTGAACTTTATTAGAATTTTATTTTAGAACATATTGCTTGGAAAAGCTTTGTAACTTTTGTGTCTCTGGTATGTTAACTAATCCTTGTTAATGAGTATTAACTCTTCTGGATGCCAGAAGACTTGGAACAAAATTTACAGCTCAGCCAAGGCAAATGGATTTAAACTTATGACCCCCTTCTTTCCTGAATTTGATAGGTTTTGTTTGTATTTAAGATATCTTTACAATGAAAATT
>PVKH010029867.1:0-12584 GCA_004027955.1 Chaetophractus vellerosus | reverse complement strand
TAAGCATTACCTCTGGGATGCATAAGCATTACCTCTGGGATGACCTCCCATCTCATTTTGAAGTCTCTTAGCCATATAAACTCATTTGTCTTTATCTTCTCCGCCTTTTATTCAAGGTCTTTTTCCAGTCGCATTTCCAGTTGGCACTTCATAGCAATCCCTCAGTGCCAGGGAGGCTCATCCCCAGGAGTCATGTCCCATGCTGAGGAAGGTAATGCATTCATATTCTGAGTTTGGCTTAGAGAGAGGCCACGTTTGAGCAACAAGGAGGCTCCCAGAAGGCAACTCTTAGGAACCCCATAACAATAGGCTAAGTTTCAATTTCAAGAGCTAAGACTCATAAGGCTAGTCATCAATATCCAGGGCCCATTAATGGATCATCCTCCTTAGCCAGTCACTGTCCCTACACTTGGCAGACTGTTCTGCTCCCTTAGGGAATGTGACAGAGCTCTCCAGGAGGGGAATTCAGTATTTTCTCATTTATTGAGTGATTTTCTCCCCATTGTGACAATGCCCTGTGAACATTTAAACATTTTAATATACCTTATATTTATGCTTAGGTGAACTTCCTCTCATGCATCCCCCATCCCTGACACCCAACACCAATGATCCTCCTTCACCCAAGTTGTAACCCTTCTGTGATCCAAAGCTTCTTCAAAGATGGAGCCATTATAATATTTGAATACATTAATAGGAAAATGAAATAATAATAAGTTTAAATGTAAAAGATAAAATACATAAAAATTTTAAAAAACTGAAAATTAAATTAAATTAAAAGATTGGGATATTTAAAAAATGAAAAACAAAAAAAAATTGTTTTGACCTTTTGCCTTTCATCACTGCAAAATCTGGTGTCCAGTCTATACCGTGGCACCTTCCCCTTCTCATTCCTCAGTGTCTCACTAATTTTCATTTTGTTTTCAAAGAAGTTTTAGGTCACAGCAAAGTCACACACAGAATACAGCAGACTCTCATATACCTAACATGCTCCCTTCTCCTCCCCCCCATATTAATACCTTTTTATATGTGGATGGTAGCATTGTTATAACTGATATACAAATGGTGAAACATAGCTACTAAACATTGTCAATGGTTTACACAGTGGATTACATTTTTGACCATACACTTTTATAAATATTGATGATATTTACCATGTCCTGTGTCCATCACTGTATGGTAATGAAGAACATTTCTACTGACCACTAAATACTCCCTGTTTGATCTATTCTATTCTTCCCACCCCATCCCCTCATGGCCCATGATGATCCCTGGCTTGACTTATTGGATGACAAGATTCATGGTTACATGCAACAAGAGGTTTTGACACACTAGTTTGTCCTCCCATACTAGGAACTGCCCTTGCTTTTGAGAGATTCCTGCCTGTCTATTTCTGAACAAATCGGTCCTCCTGAAGATGGGAGTCCAACTCCTTCCTGCAAATTGTGTGGGTCTCCACCCACTGATACAACACATTCTGACTGAATGAACACTCACACACTCCCTAGAAGCCTGCTACAGGTGCACCCTGTCCCAAATGCTCCCCCAACCTACACCCTAAGCCAGTGACCCTTCCTTGTCATTTTGTCATAAAAGCATTCCCACCTCTGTACTTTCAACCACATACCCACATATCCCCAGGGTTCAACTGGTCCCTCTCACAACCCTCCCCCCAGTTCCTGGGCCTTCTGACCCACCCTTCCCAATCTACCCACCTGTCAACCCTGCAAGACCCAACCCAGTAATATCACTACCCTTCTGTCCTATCTCTTCAATACACAACTATACTCTATCACTTTACCATAGATTACATCCATATGGATTATGGCTCACAAACTTCTCTTTGTTTCTCTTTCTGGTAAACCTATCTTACAATTAATAACTCTCTGAGGCTGCTCAATTTCCTTAATTCATATCAGTGAGGTAATGTACTGTTCATCCTTCAATGCCTGTCTTGCTTCACTCAAAATAAGGTCTTAAAGATTCATCCATGTTATCCTGTGTGTTAGCACTTTATTCCTTCTTACAGCTGAGTAATATTTCATTGTATATATGTATCACATTTTGTATATCCATTCATCTGTTGAAGAGCACCTGAATTGATTCCAAATTTTGGCAATAGTGAAAAATGCCACTATGAACAGTGGTGTGCATATATCTGTTTGTGTCTTTGCTTTCAGTTCTTCAGGGTATATACCCAGCAGTGGAATCGGTGGATCATATGGAAGTTCAATAGTTAGCTTTTTGAGGAACTGCAAATCTTTCCCCCATAGTGGCTGGACCATTCTAAAATCCCACTAGCAGTGGATGAGGGTTCTCATTCCTCCACATCCTCTCCAACACTTATAGTCTGCTGTTTTTTAATAGCCGCCATTCTAATGAGTGTAAGATGGTATCTCATTATAGTTTTGATTTGCATTTCCCCAATAGCTGGTGATGTCGAGTGCTTTTTAGCCATTTGTATTTCTTCCTCAGAGAAGTGTCTTTTCAGGTTGCTTGCCCAGTTTTTAAATGGGTTGTTTGTCTTTTTATTTTTGAGGTGTATGATTTCTTTATATATGCAGGGTATTAGGCTCCTATCAGATACATGGTTGCCAAATATTTTCTCCCATTGGGTAGGCTGCCTTTTTACTTTCTTGATAACATCCTTTGAGGTGCAGAAGTTTTTAATTTTGAGGAGATCCCATTTATCTATTTTTTCTTTTGCTGCTCATGCTTTGGGTGTGAAGTTCATGAAACCATTTCCTATTACAAGGTCCTGATAATGCTGCCCTACATTATCTTCCCAAGGTTTTATGGTCTTAGCTCTTATATTTAGATCTTTGATCCATCTTGCATTGATTTTTGATTATGGTGTAGGATGATGTTCCTATCTCATTCTTTTGGATATGGATATCCAGTTCTTCAAGCACCACTTGTTGAAGAGGCCATTCTCTCCCAACTGACTGGGTTTGGTGGCCTTGTAGAATATCAGATAACTGTTTATGCGAGGATTTATATCAGAACTCTCAATTGGGTTCCATTGGTCAGTATGACTATCCTTGTGCCAATACCATGCAGTTTTGACCACTGTGGCTTTGTAGTATGTTTTAAAGTCAGGTAGTGTGTTCTCTCCAATTTCATTTTTCTTTTTCAATATGTCTTTGTATATTTGGGGACTCTTGCCCTTCCCAATAAATTTCATAGTTCATTTTTCCAATGCAGTAAAAAATGCTGTGGTTATTTTTTATTGGGATTGCAGTAAATCTGTAGATTAGTTTGGGTAGGATAGACATCTTGATGATGTTTAGTCTTCCTATCCATGAACAGGGAATATTCTTCCATTTATTTAAGTCTTCTTTGATTTCTTTTAACAGTGTTGTATAGTTTTCTGTATATAAGTCCTTTATATCTTTAAATTTATTCCTATGTATTTGATTCTTTTAGTTACTGTTGTATATGGTATTTTTTCATGATTTCGTCCTCAGATTGCTCGTTATTGGTTTACAGAAATGCTACAGATTTTTGATCATTGATCTTACAGCCTGTGACTTTACTGCACTCCTTTATATGTTCTAGAAGCTTTGTTGCAGATTTCTAAGGGCTTTCTACATATAGGATCATGTTATATGCAAATAGTGAAATTTTTACTTCTTCCTTTCCAATTAGGATGTCTTTTATATCTTTTTCTTGCCTCTGTGCTTGAGGAAATACTTCTAAGACAATGTTAAATAGGAGCAGTGATACTGGGCATTCTTGCCTTGTACCCGACCTTAGAGGGAAAACGTTTAGGATTTCACCATTGAAGATGATGTTGGCTCTGGGCTTTTTCAGAAAGTTTCCTTCTATTCCTATCTTTTGTAGTGTTTTTAATCAGGAAAGAGTACTGTATTTTGTCAAATGGTTTTTCTGCATCTATACAGATGATCATGTGATTTTTTTTCTTTCAATCTGTTTATGTGGTGTATTACATTGATTGCTTTTCTTATGTTGAACCACCCTTGCATACCCAGGATGAAACCCACTTGGTCATCGTGTATAATTCCTTTGATATGTTGTTGAATGCGATTAGCAAGTATTTTGTTGAGGATTTTAGCATCTAGGTTCATTAGAGAGATTGGTTATCATTTTTTTTACATGGCTCATTGGAGAGATTTTATTTATTTATTTATTTTTTTCAATTTTTAATCAATTTTTTTTAGGATACATGAATTACATAAATATTACACAGAAATTTTAGGGGTACCCATATGCCCCGCCTTCCACACCTCCCACAACCTCCCACATTTGAATGCCAGCTTTGCCGGATAGAGAATTCATGGCTGGAAATCTTTTTTCCTTGAGTTCCTTGACTATATCTTACCACTCTCTTCCTGCCTCCATGGTTTCAGATGAGAAATAATCACTTAATCTCATTGAACTTCCCTTGTATGTGATGGTTCTCTTTTCTCCTGCTGCCTTGAGTATTTTCTCTTTTTCTTGAGCATTGGACATTTTGACAAGTATATGTCTTGGAATAGGCCTGTTAGGATTTATACTGTTTGGGGTGTGCTGTGCTTCCTGGACATATATGTCCATCTTCCTCAATAGGGTTGGGAAGTTTTCAGACATTATTTCCTTCAACACTCCTTCTGTTCCCTTTCCCTTCTCTTCTCCCTCTGGAATGCCTATAATGCATAAGTTTGTGTATTTTGTGTTGCTGTCTAATCCCTAAGTCCCTGATGGATTTTTTTCAATGTTTTTTTCTATCTGTTTTACTATCTGTTTGATTTCAGATGTACTGTCTTCCACATCACTAATTCTTTCTTCTGCCTGTTCAAATCTGCTGTATTCAATTCCAGTGTCTTTTTGATTTCTTAGATTGTGCCATTCATCATAATCATATCCTTTATCTTTTTATGTATGTTTAAAATTTCTTCAGTATGTTCTCCCAGTGTCTTCTTAATATCCTTAATCTCTTCCTTCACTTCATTAAGTTGGTCCATAATATTTGTTTGTACAGCTTTGATTAGTTCTTCAATTTTCTGCATCTCTTCCTGGTTTTTAATTTGTTCATTGGGCTGATCCATGTCTTCCTGTTTCTTAATATGGTTTGTAATTTTTTATTGCCCTCTGGTCATCATTTATCTTGATGGGTTTATTCAGTTGATTAGCTTCTTTCTCTGCTCTAGAGTTTTGCTTAGCTACTGGTTTTGTGTGTGTGTTAAGTGTTCTCATTGACACTTTGCTCTTTTTGTTCTATTTCCTTGCTGTTTTCTATGTTCCCTTGAAGGAAAAAGATTAGGGCCAGAGAAATTGAAAGATGTAGGAAAAGAAAAAAGATAATAGGAATAATAATAAACTTTAGAAGAGGGGCCATGTAAGACTTAGTAACATGAATGTTTAATTCGTGTAAGCAGTGTAGAATAACAGGAATAAAAAAGTGGAGTACCTACAATGAAATGGGAAACCAAATAGAGAAACAATATAGAATGATTTTAAAGGCCAGAATGATGAGGAGAGAGATAAAGAGAATAGAAAGGGAAGAAAGAAAAAATTTAATGAAAAAATGAAAACAGAATAGACAAGATAGAAATCAAAACCAGTAAATTTGAGGACTAATAAAAAAGGTGGAATGTAAATCCCAAAGTCCCCTGCTCCCTGGGCTCCCAGAACAGCTCACTTGGGCTGGGTTCTGTCCCCAATCAGTCATCTTTTGCATGAGAGATAGTGAGTGCTCACTTAAACTGATGCCATCTTGCCCCCAGATGCCAAAATGTAGCTTTTAAATTTGCCATGTAATGCTTGGACAAGTACTTTAGCAAATATAAAGCCACATGTGATATTATGTCATGATTTAAATTAGAATGATTAATTTACTGGATATAGAATAATCATAATTGTTTTCCATACTTACTCATAAAGATCACCTCCTATTTGAAAATATAGTGTTTGACAAGTTATTAATTTGTAATTTATTATTAATGATGGGATCATTTTTCTCCTGAGAAGACAGCCGACATTTAATTCACATCCTCATATGATAGGATTCTGAGTGGGATGACATTACCCCTCTGCACAGCAGTCTGGCCTTAGACCAAATTACTGAAATATTTTTCTGTTTCCTGAATAGACACAAATTACATTTTAAGTGTCCTTAGCTTAATTTATCCTCCTCCTTAATGCTTGTTTGCCAAAAGCTAATCCAACATATGTAGGTTAAACTAATCTAACCATAGTTTTCTTCAATTTCTAAGCAAATAACAGTAGTTATGCAACATATTTACTCCACATATTTAGAATAATTTCACCACATTAATTTTATACATTTGTTTTTATAGCAAGAAAAAAACACAATGTCAATCAAAATAGATATATATTTCATTAGTATTCACAATCTGAGGAGTTCATCACTACCATTGCCATGGCATTGGGGACTAGGCTTTGTCAAGGCTGTGAATATGGCTGCTTTGCTGCCATCAAATTTTTGCCTTATAACTCATGTTTAAACATTCCATTCAACTCCCACATCTAAGTCTATGTCCTACTCAGCGTGACCTGGAAAGTGCATAGATCACCTCTCCTTATATTCCAATGTCTGGGAACCTGCTTGTAAGGCCATGTCCAGTTGGATGGGAGCCTTCTAGGTGGCCATGTACCGAACTAAGACATTTATTATAGAAGAAGAGATGCAAGGTGGCAGGGAGGATACAACTACTAGATGACTCTGCCTTAATAATTTTCTCTTTTGCTTTTCTAGGTAAAGACATGAAACTAGTTGTGTTTTTGATGTGTGTAATGGTTCTGAAGACCCTGTAAAAATTGCTAGTTCCTGTACTTCTAATCTTAAAGATATATGCTTTAACCAACACTAGTCCAACCACAGTGTTGACTCACTCTACCCTATGCTCCTATATCAACCATCCTGAATTCCCATGAGCCTTCACAATCTGGAAAATCTTTACCACACTTGAAAATTATGGTTATTCATGGATGGGATGGACATTAAAACCCTTAATTTCTTCCCAATGTCTTAATTTTAATATAACCTAAACAGCATTTTAAATAGTCCCTTTCTTCTTGTAAGATCATCTGCCTTCCTTTACCCTTACATTTGTGAATGGTCCCAGTAGTTACCCAGTTACCCATGCCTGAAACAGGACAGTGCACATAAATTCCTCTCTTTATCTATCACATCAAATGAACCACAAAAATAAACTATTTTTATACTCTAGGCATTTCTGTTCTGAGTTCCTTCATCTCTATGTCTCTAGAAATCTCTTTTCCTTCTTCCCCTTTGGCCTCCTTTCCCTGCTTTCATCAGCACAGCTGTTAGAATAATTTTTCTCAGGGGATTGCCTTAAAAATTCTGCTTAATTGCTTCTTATCAGCTATAAAGTGAAACAATGCTTCAACTTCTTTGTGTGTTACAGAAAGGATTCATGATTCAAATTCATCTGCCATTCTTATCATCTCAAAATTTAGGCACATTATAGCTAAGTGTGTGTAGTTTACTCATTATGTTATATTGCTTCATGCTTTCATTCCCTTGCATTTCTCACCTGGCAAAGTCCTAAAACAACATCTAGAAGAGTGCAAGTACTTTGTATGGAGAAGTTTTTTGATATCTGCCTATATCGAAATCCTCCTTTATTCAACCATGTTCAGGCACTGCATTTTCTCCCACAACAATACTGTACTTATGAATATCAAAGAACGTATGATATTTTATAGTAATATTCCCTTCCAAAGCACCTTTCCGTGATGGAAAATGTTTTCCTTATATCTTACTATTTTCAGTGTGCTTTGCACATAATATATATTTGTTAGACGGAAATCTAAGTATCATTTTGGCTGAGAGATTTCAGTTTGGTTGTGATAAAAAATTATTTTCATTGACTCCCTACCTATATAAAATATTTTCTACCTATATCTTAAATACTACCTGATAAATATTATCTTCACTAGAGGGTATCATTTTAGCATAAACACTTTTAAATAAAAGGTTTATGATACTTTAGTTTCTTGGTTTCATGATCTATGGAAAAATAATTAAAATATGATGTTAACCTTAGTTTGTGTCAAAACTAAGATATATTTAAAAATGTTTATTCTTGATAATTTGAAATTCCAGATATTTCTGAAAATCACTCAATAGATCTTTGAAAGCTTTTCCTCTTTTAGTATGACCCTGGAGGCATTTACTCATAAGTATTAATAAGTATTTTGCCTTCAGTCAAGGAAATTTGAAGAATCTCATGGGGCAGCAGGCACATATTACGTTTCTTTAAACCAAGAAAATGAACAAATCAATTTACATTTTGAAATCCACAGAGAACAACTGCTAGTTAGATTGTGTGAATTCCTCTAGGAACAGTAGGTTGAAGAGTTCCTTGCAATATTGTATGGTGACATTTTTATTATTAGAAACTATTTTTCCATGTACAAATAAAATATGTTCTATGCTATTGCTTTCTCACTGTGAGCAGTATACTTAAAAACTGATTCATATTGTTATACTTGAATCTTTATTGCTTACCACAGGCTGCTTGTCATGTGTGAGTCCTAAAGGCTATTGCAATTTTTATTGCTACTTGCATACCATTCAAATTATATGAGTGTATAAGACCAATTAAGAGAGTCCTTTATTTCATAACTTTTGGTACATTCATGGGAAATTTGTTTTAGAGCTGACCAGAGTACTTCTAAAGATGTTCTTTAAATAGCTCAACTGAGAATTCTTTTAATGGGATGTTATGTGGTATGCTAACTATCAGTAAGTTGTGCAAGTAATAATGCAAAATAAAAATAAGTGTTCTATGCAAATTTAACCTATTAAATAGTCCAGGCACATTATATCATCACATAGTAAAAACAATGAAAATTTTTTGCTACCCTCCCCATTTTCTGTTTCTGCAGCCCTACTTCAGAGAGATAATAACATCCTAAATTTCTAGAGCATTTTCCAAAGTATGAAACATCTTTATTCTTACTATATTTAATAAGGAACTGTGTTAGGTGAGTCACATGTGTTTATTACCCACATTTTACAGATGAGGAAATAGATGCCAAGACACTAAATGATCTGCCTAAGGTTACAAAGCTAAAACAATTTAAAATAAAATACAACCTTAGGGATTTCTGTTGCTGATTTTGTTAATCTGACTTCTATCCTCTCCAATAGGATATTACAGAATATAATACTCACTAATTTAGCTATTATTCACATATTTTCATGGCTTTCCTTTTCTGTTGCAGCTTCAATTTTTCCTTTCAACTTGCTCATTTCCCTTGAAAGCAATCCAGTTTAATCCTTTGAGTGGTGTAACCCTTTCCTCTGCCCTGTTTTAAACTTAAATAATGGCCTCAAGTCCCTGCCAAACTTACCCAAAAACAGTCTCCATCCAACATTTCTGCTTCTTCACTTCCCATTTTGTTATACAACCCACTACTCTTTTTCTAACTTTTTGTCATATCCACATCCTCTTCCCTATGTCTTATTTAACATGTTTTAAGTTCTACTGCCTGATCAATCACAGATCTTCGTTTGCTTCAGTTATACTGCATAGTTTTGGTTCTTTGATCTATAATTTTTGGGGGGTAGGTCACTCTGTATTTTATTGAGTAAATAAAAGTGAATATTTTTAAACAAATAGCAAAACATGGATAATTACAATATAATTAAACCAGAATTATATACACTAATTTCCTGGAAGTTGGTAGTAGGTTTATTGTTCATTCATTCTTCATTTATCCAGTCTTTAATTTACTCATTTACTGATTCAAACACTACATTAAACAGACAGATATGTGTAAGTCCAGTACTTAAGAAATTGCCTTAATGTTTGAGAGAGAAACAGGAAGAGATTATGTGTTGCATTTAATCTCCTTTGATTTTTACAATTGTGAATGAAACTTCCAATAGCCAAGGAAACTAATGCAGACATAATGAATAACTTGCTCAAACCAGAAATAAGAGAAGGTCTGCTTTAGAACTCTGACCTGTCTGACTTCAAAGCCCACACTCTTTTTTTCATTGTTATAATTTCTTATTTTTCGTTTATTAGAGAAGTTGTAGGTTTACAGAAAGTTTATGCAAAAAACACAGAGTTCCCATATACCCACCTCCATTCTTAAGATTTTTGCATTATTGTGGTACTTTTGCTACAATTGATGAGAGAATATTATTATAATTGTAATATTAACTATAGTCTATGGTTTATCTTAGGACTCACTATGTTGTACAATGCTATAGTTGCTTTTCAATTCCAGCAATATGTATTCCACCTGAAATTTCTTCTTTTAACCATATTCAGATATATAATTCAGTGGTATTAATTACATTCACGATGTTGTATTGCCATCACCACTATACATCACCCAAATTTTTCTATCATAAGAAACTCTTATGATTTTGATTGTTTTTGCCTGGTGGATTTTATTGGCATTTTTTGTCCCAATACTATATATGATTTCCAAGACTCTATTCTAATTTATCTTCTGTTATTTTGCTATAAACTTTAGAAACTATCACCTTCATGCCAATGACTGGAAAATACAGCATTGACAACAATTTTAAATATCAGATACAACTTTGCAACTGTTTCATTTCATTATGGAAGGATGTTTACTGCTATCTCCAAAATATTTCAGTTATTTCAATAAAATAAATCTAAAACTAGCATTGATATAGTTTCTTCTCTTAAAGTGATGTTTCTTTCCTCTTTCTGTCTCACACTTTCAGTAACATAGATAGTCTCCTAGTTATCCAGATAATATTCCAGATCATTTTTAAGACTAACTACCATATATTTTCTATGACTCAATTGTTAATAAATACCCATTTATACTTTCTACATTTATACTCTTTATTATTTATATACCAGATTGTTCACCATCACTTAAATGTGTCTTGTGATTTGAAATTTTGCTACCCAGATGATGCTTAAGGGATCTTATGTGTACTAAGCTCAATATTTCTGTATGTAATGAATTACACTACACACTTTCCCATATATACATTTTATATTTCTATATTCAACTTTCACTACATTGTTGTCATGCATGCTAATATTTTCCAGTTATTAATAAATGTTTCAGTAAATCACATTAAGTGGATCATGAAATTCCTCTCAATGTTAACATACTGAAAATGTGTTCTAAATCATTACAGGATAATTGATTTCTTAACACTTTTTATTGGATAATTGTCTATTAGGGAATGTTGAGTTTAGGGTACAGTAAAACCTGTTTGGGTGCCCATGTTGATGAACATACTTGCATAGGTTTGACTACTAAAAATTTAATCTGAGATATCATTTGATTTATATCATCTAGTATTTCATTCTTTTCACCATTTTGACACATGAGAAATCTGCTTACCCTTACCAAGAGGGAAGTTTTCATGTTTTGTGCATATATTAAACAGTCCTTCATAACCCATTCAATGGCATAAAATTAAATGAACACTAAAGATACAAAGTCAAATGATAAATAATCTCTTTCCCAATGAATTCTCAGAAGAGTGGGAAGAAAATTTCATTATTTTAAAGAGTGATAAATGGCATATAAGAATTAATCAAGTCACAATCATTAAAAAATGAATGTGACTACATACTAAATGCCTTTCCAATTAATTTAAATGTCTCTGTTGTGTTTAATGTTTTTCTGTTGTGTTGAGTATTAGGTAATTTTATAGATATCTTCTTTGGATAGTGAAAATTGAAAATATTCATAGCACAATATAAAAATCCCTGATAATTAGAGGATGAATCTGCATGGAACATATCATTATGTCATAATACTTTCACATATGCAATCAATTCTTTCCTTCTGAAGATTGCATTAAGTCAGCATGGCTATTTAAATCTCATGTGAAAAAAATAGGTCTGAAAGAGTTTTAATAAATGATCAAATACCAAGATATTATTAAGTGAAGGACTCAGGATGAGAATCCAGATTTCCAGGCACTGGGTCAAAAGCTCTTACATTAGACCCCAGAAGTAAAAGAGAACCACATGACACCCTCAGGTATCTATTCCCTTTTCTCAGTTACTAACACTAAAGGGAGTCCTTCTTTTGTACTCCTTTGAAGTGGGCATATCTATCATCAGTGTAGCATTTTTTAAAAACAGTATTGGGAAAGTTTTTGTCTTCATAAATTATCCTGAAGAAAACCAATCTGCTACTAAGATTCTAACTCCATTCTCCTTAGAAAGTATGGCCAGGGACATTCAGGTAGAATTAATATTGATTAACATCAATATAAATATAAAAAGCTGTAGCTTTTATTTCAGAGAATAACCAAAGTGGTTTTATTTACAGAAATCAAGATATGAATTAAAATATAACTGATGATAAAATGGTATTATGTCTAATAACTTCTTTTCAGATTTTCCCCTCAAAATCTTAACTGTATTATGAGGAAGCAAAGTCTTCCTTTATATTCATGAAATATCACCTGTAGTTAACTTCT
Source organism: Chaetophractus vellerosus (assembly GCA_004027955.1). Classification (NCBI taxonomy): domain Eukaryota; kingdom Metazoa; phylum Chordata; class Mammalia; order Cingulata; family Chlamyphoridae; genus Chaetophractus; species Chaetophractus vellerosus. The sequence continues at coordinate 154 of PVKH010029867.1, read as the reverse complement.
AAATATGCTCTTTTATCTCTGTGGAGAATAAATAAAAACATCAAGTATGCTCTTCAAGTTAAAAATACAGTAATTTCAAAGAGCAACAAGTGTTTACTTTGTAGGTACTCAGATGTAATGAAGGACTAAAAGGGAGTAAAAGCCATTTAACTTT
>PVKH010029866.1:0-12584 GCA_004027955.1 Chaetophractus vellerosus | reverse complement strand
TCACTGACACCCCCACACCAGTGATCCTCCCCTGTGTGGGAGGATCCTTGTGACCCTTCTGTGATCCAAAACCCTCCAAAAATGAAACCAAAAAATAACTGAATAAAATTAATAAAATAAAATAATAATAATTTTAAAACTAACAAATAAAATGCAAAAATTAAAAAAAAATTTGGAAGAAGATAAAAATTTTTATACATTGTGTATTCCATCACTGTAAGATTTATTATCTTGTATGTACAGTGACGATTTCTTCTGTATGTTCCCCCAGTGTCTTATTTTTTTTTTCATGTTATCTTCAAAGAAGCTTTAGGTTACAGAAAAGTCACATAGAAAATATAGGAGATTCCCATATACCCAATGCCCTCCCCATTTTCCACTTTGCCCTATTAATAACATTTTACATGTGAATGGTACTTTTTTTACAATTGATGTTAGTAGCAATTGAAGCATTGCTACTAACCATGGTCAATGGTTTACAGTATGTTTTACATTTTGCACCATACACGTTTTAAGTTTTGACAAAATTTAAAATGGCCTGTATCTGTTATTTCAAGACCATGCAGCACAATTCTAATGCCCTAAAAATGCCCTATGTTCCATCAATTCTATTCTTCCTTTCCCCTCCCCTCAGAACCTATGCTGAGTGAAGTAAGCTAGTCACTGAAGGACAAAAATTACACAACCTCAATGATATGACCTAAGCAAATTGAGCAGACTCACAGAGCTAGAGTCTGGAAAATAGGTTAACAGGAGACAGAAAGGGAGTAGAGGGTGGTGAGCCAATGCCCATAAGGGCAAAATCTATGAAAAGGTGGAAGAGTGTGGTTGGGCAGTGATGTGATAGGGTTTGGCAGTCCTGGTCTATGAGGAAGAGTAGAGTGGGGGGGTTGAGTTAGACTATCCATGGAACTGGGAGGAAGGGTTGGAGGAAGGAGCAGGTGAACTCTGGGGATTTGCAGTCTGTGGTTAAAACTACAATGGTGGGAATATTCTTTTGGCAAATATGGCAGGGGAGGGTTACTGGTGTAGGGTGTCAGGTGTGGGGGGATATGCAGGAGAGAGTGCACCTGAGGCATGCCTCTATGGAATATGGACGAGTTCATCTTGTCATAGTGTGTTTTCTCAGTGGGTGGAGACGCACACAATAAACTAGAAAATATTAAACTTTCATCCTGGGAAGTCCTGCTCTATTCTCAATTACAGGAGCAAGAATCTCTCGAGAACATAGGCAGTACCTAATAAAAGAAAACAGACCAATATGTCAAGCCCTCAATATTATTGCAAGTAACTATGAATATTATTCTTCAAAAATTGAAACTTGGTGGCTATCTGTTGTGCTTTTTGGTTTTATTGGGGTGAAAGAGAGGGAGAAAGGAAGAAATAGCAGATAATTATCTTCTGTATTCTTGCAAAATATAAAAAACATGTATTATTCTTTTTGCTGCTTTCACACTTCTCCCATCCAAAGCAAATGGGCAAGCAAGAAAGGAAGGAAGAAATAGAAAACTCACTGTCTGATTTCTTGTGGTTTTTCAATATCTATGAAACTAGAGATGTGAGTAAGAGATGCTGATATTCCCACTGACAATGGCCTGATACATTTCCCATGCCTCTTCTTCTTCCACCATGGCAACCTGAAGCTTTGGTCATTCTGGGGAAAGGAATATACACCTAATGATTTAAGTCCCCAAGTGATCATCTCATGCATCTTTACAGAATCCCATTAACGGAAATTGTTTCCTTTGTGATTACCAAAATAGAAACTTCAAAAGGGGCATCTTCTGGGGGGGCCGGCTGTAGCCCAGTGGATAGGGCGCTGGTACACCACATGGGAAGTCCCGGGTTCGGTTCCCAGGGGCCTCTCCAAGCAGAGCAGACAGCCTTGAGGGGGCAAGCTGCCGTGGGTGGGGCAGAGCCACCGTGGGCAGGGCAAAAAGCTGCCATGGTCAGGGCAAAGCCACCATGGGCAGAACAAGTCGCCCATGAGCAGAACAGAGCCGCCCGCGAGCAGAGCAGAGTCACCCGCCAGCGGGGCAAGCTGCCCGCGAGTGGGCAAGGCCTCCACTCACCAGTGAACTGATTCAGCGTGTCGCCGCAGCGGGGGGGAGACAGGGCAGACATAGAAGAACGCAAAAAAAAAGGGGGGGGGCATCTTCACTTTGTGTTGTTACCTGGATCTTGATACCTAATTGGGTCTACTTTCTCCAGAATTCCCTAAAGTTCTGCAATTTCTCCAAAAGCTAACACTCCTGTGATTAGAAAGTATGTAAAGAAGCAGATGGTATACACAAATGTACCACACTAAGGAAAGGTGTTGCTAACGGGGAAAAGTGTGGGATGGGTTGGGGGTGGAGTACATGGTAGGCCCCTATATTTGTGACGTGACATTTATGTAAGCTAAAGCTTCTTTAAAAATAAAGAAAAAGAAGAAGCAGATGGCAGCTCAGAAAGCATGCAAGTCACATAGGCTCCACCTTTTATTCTCTTACTGAATTTATCCTTAAAGACATGTTAGTCTGCTGCAAATGCACATTCAGTTTACACCTAGGAGAACAACAGGTGCTAGTCAAGTACACCTCCCTGCAATGGAATAGCCAATTGAAATGAAATAGGCCAGGGACAGCCAATTGCAATGGAACAGAGCTTCACCTGTAATCACATGTGATACATAAATCCATGCTGCATATGCACATTCATGAATGTCAAGGCAAGTGGAAACACATATCTAATGCCTCACCATCTCCAGGTTCTTCACCTCACACAGTGGAAAGAGAGCATGAGTCTGGAGTCTTGAGTCTCAACTCAAGAGTAACAGTTGCCACTGAGAGCCAAGAGTGGGAGTCTCATTTGGCCAGAGCCTTCCCAGTTCTCAGGTTTCCCACTGCACTATTAAGTCACATCACAGGCACATTTAACCTATACAAATTCAATTTTATCCCTCCCAGCCACAGGAGAGAGCAAGAGACAGAGCTTGAGAACTGAAATCCCTGTATTTATCCCAATGCTTTTTCCCTATTCAAACCAAACCTGGTCCCCAGGGAGAGAACATTTACAGTGAAATGGAAAGAGAAGTAAAGTGGGTTAATTCTTCACTTTTGAGGTTCCATAGATCCAGGTCCTAGTGATTTAAGAGAAGTGTAAGGAATTCGAATGGTAGGTTTGCCTATATGAAATCTGCTCTCTCACCATCTTTTCTTGGTGGCACTGGGTTCTCTTGGGCAAGGACTAAAAGCCCCCATCACTGGCAAGTCAGCCTTCTCCAGCATGGTTGCAGATTGCTGGAAGTTTAAAGAAAAAGGATGTCACCTCATCTAGAATGTTGGTGTCAGCCTGGAGTTCTGCTAAAGCAGATTCCGTTACAGTCCTAGCCTGGGGTCTAAACTTTGGCTGAACCTAAAGCAAATGCCGGCTTCACCACTGTAGTCTCTTGGTGGCTGTACTGTAGCAGGAGCTGCCCAGAAACAATTCTACCTCCACCAAAACTTTCCTCTTCAGAGGCCTTCAAACTTCCCCAAGATCATCTTCTTCATAGCGAAATGCTTGATAAATCTCTAAAGTGAAACACTTGGTTTGTTACATTTCAATTTCTCCAGGCTTGAGGAAGATTCCATCGATAAGTTATTTTTATGTCCCCAGTTATGACTGAACATATCGAGGGGTGTTTTCACCCCTCAATAGTAACATTCACCCTTCATAGTTTTAAAGGGGTTCTCATGTTCTTCCCTTTGCATGGAAAGCCCTTTCCTTCTTCCTCAGGTAGCCAGCTCCTCTTCATCCCTCCAGACTCAGCTCAAGTATTTCCCCTTTTAGGAGGGCCTTCCTGCTAGCCCCCTTTTTCCTCTCCATCAGTGGACCCTGAACGCTTCATGCTCATTCGTTTGCGTATCTTCATGCATGACACGGTGCCTGGCCAAAGAAGCTGTTCAATAAAAGAATGGGTGGACCTAAGTCTCCAGGAGCAACAACTAGGATGCTGAACAAACTCTCTAATCCTGAAGGCGTCCTTTCAAGGTAAGCATTATGAGATACATTCTACAGATGGGTGGATTGAGGCTCACAGTGATTAAGTGGGTTGACCAGGTCCACACAGCATGTATGGTAAATAGAATTCAAACCCAGGTGTGTGCTGACCATCCAAAAATTTTTTTCATATATCATCTGACTCTTAGGAATGGATAGGAAGACAAGAGGTCTTCTGGCCCAATTAATCAAGTAAAAATTGGAAGGTTTAGTCTTTATAATGCAGAACTACCTAAGAACTTAGAGTCTATGTGAACAGAAGGAATGAAAACTAAGCAAAGTGAGAGTTTTAAGAAACTAGTGAAAATGATCCATATGGCTACTCTTTATGTCATTGGTATTCGACACCATTAAGAAAATATTTCTTCTAATTATTAATAACAATTGCTAACATTTATTGAGCATTTACTATGTCCCAGACACTGTTCTAAGTTTCCCATATTTTTTTCTCATTTCATTTAATCTTTAGAACAACCCTATGACACAGATGCCATTAGGAATCTGAGGCTCAGAGACATTGGAATAATTTGTCCATGGTCACACTGTTAATGAGTGGCAGGTGTTTGATTAAAAGAACTTTCTCTTGTCAATCAGCATTTCTAAGATGAGAAGCCTGCTGAAAATCAAGTGTGCTCTCAGAATTGCTGGAGCCAAGATAGGTCATCTCGGGTCAAAGATGGCCTGGACTGGAGAGCTCCAGCAATTCCACAGTTAAAGGATTCCCCTTTGCTTTTCTATGCCCTGAACCATTTATCTTGAGAAGGAGCTGCAGTTTTATAATCATAAAGCCTCCAATGAAGCAAGGAGCAAAGTACACAAATGCATAGTTATGGACTCAATCCATTTCCATTTGTACTTAAAAATATGCTGGGAAGTCATTTTTCCTGTGTGTGCATGAAATAAGCAAATGCCAAGATAGAGAATGAATTAGATAATCTTATAATGACAATTGCTCTGTTTAACAAGGGTGCATCATTTCACTTAACAGGATCTAATAAGGCAGAGCAGCCAAGTTGCCAGGCTTCCCTGTATCTGCAGCATTTCTAATATTCTATATCACACCAAATCTCTCTCCTGAGACCCCTCGGAAGGATGCATGATGGCAGGGCTCTCGTATGACATCCATCTTCATGAGTGAGCTGTTCCGTCTCCTCTCACGAGCGGAGATAAATGTCAGAAGAGATCAGCCGCTGTGTATTACACGGCCACTCTGAGCACGCACCTTCCCTCCCTCTGCCCTTCAGCTCCGGAATTGCTTCAGCCCGGGCTTGGAGAGAACGCGAAAAGGTGTGAGGTTGCACGTGTCAGAGGGAGAGGCAGACCAGAGGCAAGTAAATAAAGCAGAAACTAAAACGGTCCTTGCTTACCTTTATGAGAGGCCTGGAAAAATGGGGTCTGACCATTTGTGTTCTCCCCTCTGGAGGATCACTTTCTATTTTCTAGCTTAGTGGCCATCAAGGCGGGAGGGAGGGACATGGGAGCAGCCAGAAGATGGAATGAGTAGGACGGGGCTCCAGGGGAGGGGCAGGATGATCAGCTGAGCACAGGGAGAAAGTAGTAGCACTTCTCCTTAAGTTTATGATGAGCTAAGTAATAAGAAGGAAATCGAGTTGTCTAACGTTTACTAGGGGACACTGGTGTGCTGACGCAGTCCGTGCTCGCCAATGCGGTGGATACTTACAAAACCAACTAGGCTACTGGGCAGCAATCTCACCCACTCGTCTCTTTTGTATTCAGGAAGGCAATAGGAAAAATACCTGCTGTTTTACATCTGTGGTTTTCCCAGGTCAGCGAGTTAAGTCCCTGTGGCTATATGAAGGGTTTTCTGAGGGAGGAGTGGGAAGAACTAACATCCCCCCCCATCCCCCCGCATTCTTGTGCTTTTAGCTTCTTGCAAGTTATTTAAGTTTGCAGATACCTACTTTAGTGGATTTATAAATTATATTATCTAAACTAAACTGAAACTCACAACACAGGCAATTTTTTTTAATTACACTTAGAAGCCATAATTGATGATAATATTAAATTGCAAACATAAATGACCAAGAACAGACACAGCCTACCTCCCACCCTGAGGACCAGCTCTTTCTCGAAAATTTTCATTTGTGTAGAAATGATGGTCTAATTAGACCTGAGAAGTTAACCAAAATCTTTCAAAAAATTTAAAGACTCTTTACAACTACGTTTTTAGTGGTAAGCTCTACTTTTAGAGTACAATGTATTGTGGGGTATCAGCTCTCGATAGTATGACGTTATAACAATTAGGTAGACACGTAAAAATATTTATCTTTTCTCTCATCATTTAAAATTCTTAATTTTTGCATGTTTCCTAGTGCGCATAATATGCTAGCATAGTAATGTACATATAATCTTTGGAAAATAAAATAGAAACAAATTTACATTAGAAGTACATATACCAATATGTTTTTTTGATAATGGTGTGTCATCAAAATAGTTCCAAGACCACTGTTCGAACTGATGGCAGCCATCCCTACAAAATTGTTGTCTCACATCCTTGACTGATCATCATTGTGGTCAAGTTCTGAAGGAATTTCATTCTTTCAGAGTCTCCTTGACTCAAAATGGTTCCCCCTGCAATGAGCATACCCTGATACCACATTTAGGATATGGCATTAAATCTAGAAATTTGGGGGCCAGCTGTAGCCCAGTGGATAGGGCGCCAGTTCACCACATGGGAGGCCCTGGGTACGGTTCCCGAGGCCTCTCCAAGTGGGCAGACTACCTTAAGAGGGCAAGCCGCCGTGGGCAGGGCAAAAAGCCGCCACAGGCAGGGCAAGTCACCTGGGAACAGAACAGAGCCGCCCACAAGCAGAACAGAGCCGCCCGCGAGCGGGCAAGCCGCCTGTGCAGTGAGCTGACTCGGCGTGTCGCCGCAAAGCAGACGAAGAGGAACACAAAAATGAACGCCGCAGGAACAAGCAGAAAGGGGGGGATATGTAACAAAATAAATAAATAGATAGATAGATAGATAGATAGATAGATAGATAGATAAATAAATAAATAAAATAATAATAAATCTAGAAATTTAACAGCAAAATAGAAATAGAACTTCTGAGTTTTTGATGACATATTGAAGACAAAGAGATAAGAATATAAAGTTCTCCCAAATTAACACACCAGAGAGAATAAAGGCAAGCTTGAAGCAAAGAAATATTCTAAAGCTGATCAACTCAAGGATCAGGATGAGTAAATAGGGAGAAAGGTATTATATAATCAGAGAAAGGCATTGTACAATAGGAGAGGTGTTCTTATTCCACGGTGAATAAGGATATGCGTATCTATCCTGTTATTAGATCACATTATTGGAAGTATGTTAACATAATGTGATGGATAATTGTAAAACAAACTACATTACAATGTAGCAATCTTATCCATTCATCTCTGTTGTATTCATAGCTGGAATATGAAAAATGAATTACATTATACATTCATGGTTTTCATCTTACCCCTCCTTGGCTCTTTAATCACATAACAATTGTCTTGTTAATGACTCTAAAAGCTATTAACATTGGCTTTCCTTAGGCCAAGGCTGTGCTTTTGCATATGTGGCTTCCTTGGAAGCCTTTTTGCAGATGCTTGATCCCCAGGAGCCTGCTCCTTATTCTCCACTTGAGAGAGGAGCAGACTCTGGGGAAAGCAATAGCACATTGGGGGAGGATGCAACATGTTATGTTTGTTGACTCTCTTACTAAGGACCAGACTCACGCCTTCTCCAAGCTGGGTCTTTCATGTGTATTTAGGGTAACTATTTACAAGAAAACAAAAAATCGTCTTTGACATGCCAAGGTGCAAATTTAGAATTTCGTAATTTTCCCACAACGTGGCTTCTATCAGTGAACTCTCACCTTGGGGTGGTTTTTAGTCTAAGCCTGTTTGGACCATAAAAGGACCCTAAGAGTGCCGAGATAGGTGGTCCGAGAGTAGTCATTTAGGTGAATGGAAAACCAAAGAAGTTGTAAGATTTCACTATTCTTCTAAAGAATAAAGTGAAAATACTACTCTGGCCCATATTCTAATACATTAAGGACTGAAGACTGCCAAGTTTTTTATTACAGGCTGTTAGTGCGCTCTGTGGTTTGTTCATTGTTGTTATTGCCATGATGAGTTTTGCCTTTGCAGCAGATGGAGCAACAAGATCCCTGACCTCTCTTATCTGTCAGTGCTGCTATCTCCACCGTATCAAAAGCCAAGATGCATCAGGATATGTACCCTCTTTCTTTTTGAGATTGATAACAATCCTAAGATCTAGAATGTCTGATAATAGATTTTTAAGGGGCCTCTTAAAATCTCAGAAAGAGATAAGTTCTAATTTACCCAAGAAAATAAACACTAGCCTATCATTTTTTATAAGAAACTAGAGATGAGCTAATAACTAATGACATACACTCTCCTCATCCTAACAATCCCTTCCTGTCGTTCCTTACAAACTTAAATTTTATTTTCTAGCAAAAGAAAATGCATACATAAGTAATTCTTGGGTTTGGAATCCATTTATTTCACCCAAAAACACGGATCATTTAAATTTCATTACAACTTCACAGGATAAATTGATGGAACTGGCTAATGATCAAGGATTGAAGATGAATTTTGAAAACCCTTCCTCTTGTATTTTTTCCCAAGAAATTATCATACTGTGGGGGCACAGTTGCTTGAATGTATTTGCCAACTATTTCCTCTCCTGTATTTCATAAGACTGAAGCTCAGGCCAGTTAGGAATAAGCTGAATATACCCTCACGCCTCCTGGATTCTGAGGCTGTGAGGAGAAGAGCACTGATAGATAGGAAGGGTCAGGACTCTCGTTGCTCCAGCAGCTACAAAGTCAGAAATCATCACAGAGATAACAACAGTATACAATCCACAGAGCTGGGCTGACTAACAGTGCATAATAAAAGAGCTGGCAGTCTTCAGCCTTAATGTATTAGGCTACATTAAGGATAGTATTTTCACTTTAGTCTTTATTTTTCTCCCTCTGAGATGGCTCCCTCATCTGTTTGCTTATTGTTTGTGCTCATTGTCTGCTCATTGTTTTTGCTCGTTATCTACTCGTTGCTTTTTGTCTGCTGATTGTCTGTTTTTTTCCTTTAGGAGGCACCAGGAACCAAACCCAGGACCTCCTGTGTGGGAGGCCGGGGCTGAACTTCCTGAGCCACATCCACTCCCCTCATTTTATTCTTTTTTTTTTTTAAGATTTATTTATTTATTTGTTTCTCCCTCCTCCCCTCATTGTTTTGCACTTGCTGTCTGCTCTATGTGTGCTCTTCTGTGTGTGCCTGTCTTCTCTTTAGGTGGCACTGGGAACCGGTCCTTGGACTTTCCAGAGTGGAGAGAGGTGCTCAATCTCTTGCACCACCTCAGCAACCTGGTCTGCTGTGTCTCTCATTGTCTCTTCAGTGTCTCTTTTTGTTGCATCATCTTGCTGCGCCAGCACTCTGCATGGGCCAGCTCTCTGCTCAGGCCAGCTCGCTGTGCAGGCCAGCTTGCCTTTCACCAGGAAACCCCGGGAATCAAACCCTGGACCTCCTATAGGGTAGACGGGAGCCCAATCACTTGAGCCACATCCACTTCCCTCTTCATTCTATTCTTTAGAAGAATAGTGAAATCTTACAATAGGTTCAGTAGGACCAACGGGAATAGATAAAGAACTAAGTTTTGATGTATTTAATCCCAGGTTAAGTTTTGTATAACGTCAAATATCCAACAACAAGGTCTAAAGGTTTTAACATCCTTAAATTTAGATAGGCCATTTTTCAGCAAATCAGAAGGTATTTGAATCTTGAGGTCTATGATGGGTACCATCTGAAATACATGCTTATACCTCTGAAGGCAGGGTACTTGCCATTGAGAGGGAGTGACAAGTGTTACACACAAACATAAGTTGCTAGGGCTTAAAAGATCAACATGGAAAAGCAGAAAAATTGAGAGGGAATGAAAGCGTAGCAAAATGGGAGCTGACACATGCTCACTTACTTGTAATAGCAGATTTCATAGCCCGTCCGTATCCAGGTGGGTCTGCCAAGAAAAGCCTCCTTTACGGAATACATGACTGGTTGCATCCCTACACAAAAGACAGGTGAAACTTAATTCATGAGGAAAAGAGAAAAGGGTGGAGAGAGTTGTGGCAGGCTGAATAATAGCCCCCAAAGATATTGAGGTCCTAACCCATGACACCTGAGCATGTCAGTTTTTGTGATAAAAGAGACTTTAGACGTGGGATTGGTTAAGGGCCTTGAGATGGGGAGATCATCCTGGATTATCCTGGTGGGCCCTAAATGCAACCACAAGTGTCCTTATAAAAGGGAGGCAAAGGGAGATTTGACTACAAAGGAGAAGGCAATGTAAAGAGAGAGAGGAGATTTCAAGATGTTATCAGGCTACCTTTGAAGATAGAGAAAGGGGATATAAACCAAGGAATGCAAGCTAGAAAAGGCAAGGAAATGGGTTCTCTTTTAGAGCTTCCACAGGGACAACAGCCCTGCCCACACCTTCACTTTAGCCCAGTGAAACTGATTTTAGACTTCTGAACTCTAAAACTGTAAGAGAATAAATTTTTTCCACCAGGTTTGTGGTAATTTGTTACAGCAGCCATACATAAAGAATACAGGAGTCAAGGTTCATGCTTTCTCTTTCTATACCATCAAGAGTCTATTTAATCAGTACAAGACAGAAGCAGTATCCTATACTCGGACATAAAGTCTTAGAAATACTGATTCTTTACTCAAAGCCACTCAACAAATTCTTGTATAAGCCAGCAAGAGCACCTAGAATTTCCAACTCAGAAATGTCCAAAATAAATACAGGCTACTAATCAGTCTTTATCTTTTGAATGTCTCCTGCAAAATGTCCACCATTTAAATTTTCTCCGGTGTTGTTTGAGAGTGTAAATCAGTGTTGTCAAAATGGATTGTGCTGTTTTCCAGTCTTTCGACAAGCACCTTACTGTTGCAAGGTGTAGGAAATGGAGAGAGGAAATAAACGAGAAAGTCCACTCAGTGTGGGGTGAGGAAGTCAGGAAGCAGTGGATGGCTTGTGTGGGCTAACATTCCACGCTGGAGTACGCATTTCCAGCTTCCCCCTCTCCATCGCAGTGGGCCATAGGTTAGCCACTCCCTTGCCATCTCAGGCAACCCATACGGGCAGGCCCAACCTCAAACTTTCTGGGAACCCAAGCAGGGCTTCTGGTGATAATCCAGACACTCAGGAAGCAACATCATTCCTGGTGTCACCCAGGAAAGCCTATTCCCCAAGAGCTCGTACCATAATTAAACTGGCTGTTGGGCTTCTCGCAGTTGATGATGTTGAAGCGGTAAGGGACAGCAGCCTTCATACCGCTGACCTTGAAACAGAACCACTGCTGGTGCTGGGTGCCATTCACATCAGCGTTGAGCAACAAGTCGTACTCAAAGCTAGAAAGTCAGAAACGAGATTGAAGGGTTATCTGTCTTGAAGGCCTTTACTGTAACTTCCAGCACGGAGAATCTGTGAGCCTCGGGTTCTAAATGACAGACCTAAGACACAGGTTCTCAGCTGGCCAGTAAGTTAGGGTTATCTTTATCTTACAACATTAGGCACAGGCTTTGGAAGCTCGGGGTGTTTTGTTTTTTTCTTCCTTGTTATTAGCAGAGTTAGTTACAAAACCACAGCACCTATGAAGTGAGTGCTATTCCTGTATCCATTTTAAGGGTAAGGAAATGAAGACATGGGATAGTTGCTCAAAGTCTCCTAGTTGGAAAGAGATGAAATCATGTTGGTGGTCTAACTCTAAAGTCTGTGACTAGTACAGAAGTGACAGTTCTGGACTGTTTTCTTCAGATGTTCACCCATAAAAGAAGGATTACATATCTTGAACTTTGATACAGAGAAAAGATAGTCCACCCTGCATTAGCTGAATGAACAGTGAGCACGGTGAGAACAGTAGTTTCTTCTGCCACTAGAAAAGAATTAGAAACCATTATTCTTTTGATTATTTCCTTCTCTTTAGTTTGTGCAGCCCTAGACTTTCCTTGCCTATTAAGTCCTTTTCTATTTTTAGGAACTCACTGGCAGATTCTAGCAGAGGAGCTGAGTACCTCACATCCCCCGGAATGAAGGCTGGTTTTGGCCACCTATGTACACAGTTGTGGGAGCAACAGACATGGCAAGGTGCAGGAACAAGGGACCCCATGTAGCCTTCCATGTCAACAGAACCAGCCTCACATCAATGGAAGGATAAATATCCCTCATACCCAAATATGGGCCTCCTGTTTGGAACATAAGGTTTTCAGAGCAGTTCACCTCTAGAGGTGAACTAGGACATCGACTAGTGAGTCCCCTAGTGGTGCACAGGTAAATGTTTAACAAGTAGCTATATGGGAGGAAAAGTTTCATTTGTAACATTTGCCAATTTTCGTGGTACAAATTTTCCTTCCATGGGCAGGCTCACCGATTTCAAGCTATCAACGTGGGGGTCACTAAACAGGGAGTGGAGAAGAAGTGCTTACAGTCTGCTCTCTTGAGCTGGCAGGGGCTACCCACTGCAGACTTTCCTTACTTACTCACGCAC
>PVKH010029865.1:0-12586 GCA_004027955.1 Chaetophractus vellerosus | reverse complement strand
TATTATCAGTTGTTAACTCTTAATTCATAATTTACTTAAACACAGTTAAGATTTCTGCCTCCTAAAGTTACCATGGACATCTGCGACACTACTAGCATAGCTGCCCCAAGAATCCTTCAAAAAAGCAAATTCAGGTACACGCTAAATATTTTTAGGGCAATTGCCTCAGTGGACAGAGCTACATTTAAGAACATTTCTCTTCTCTTGTCTTCTCTTCTCTTCTATTTTTTGTTCTCTTCCCATGACCCTTGTTAAAGGAGGTAACAAAGGCTTCAGCATTTTAAAAGTGTGTGTTTTAAATTTAATTGTAGTGACTCTATTTAGAAGACAATTGGTCCCAATTCCCTGAGGAATTATGCAAAACAAATATTTCTAGCTTCCATGTTTGAGTTTATTTTCAAGATAGTTATTATGGATCCACACTCATCAGATCCTAGGAACTTAAACCAAAAGTGAGAGGATGTTAAGCCCACAGGGAAAATAACTTGGAAAAATTTGTCAGTTTTGGTAGAAAAACAGAAGTCCTAATGATAACAGTGAATGACAGGATGTAATTTACTTTATATGACTCATTTCTGAATTTCTGTCTAAAAACATTTGGTGGCTACAACTTTTAAGAGTTTATTCTTCAAAGTAAGTGACTTGACATGATGGTTAAGTAGATTTTTCAAATATTGGGAGTCGGGGATGGACAGTGGAGGAAGCTAAGTTGTGGAGAGTACTTGAGTTTAAGTTTCACGATTTGAGTAAAGGATATAAATATGCTTTTCCAGGAAGAAATCCTGTGTCTGGAAAAAAGATTACATCTAAAACTGATGAATATGTCATCCTATTTGCTACAATTCTTTCAATGGTTTGATGGCAAGGAATTTGCGTTAAATTTAAAAGGAGAAGAAATCCAAATTTTAAAATTGGGTATTCGGTAAATACAGCCATTTGTGGACCAGTTTTGGAAGCTTTTAGCTATTTCTAATCATTATTTGCAGTACTCTGTTTTCCACATTATTTACATTGTGATGGCTCTGAGCTTAATATTTCCTTTAGAAAAGAGTTCCAGAAAATGTGTGGGGAATATAAATGCTTCAAATAAGAGCTTGCCCTATAATCTAGCCTCAAATACGCTCTCTGCCACTGATTATTATCTGCTTCTCAGGTTCAGCATTCAGGATTAGTTTTGAGGATATTGTTGTCAGTTGATCAGTATTCCAACTCATTAATCCCAGTAGATCTCATTATAAGCTCTTGGTTTTCCTGGTGCACACTGACTACTATGTGGAGAAAACTTCAGATTGTAAAGGTAGGGTTGGCTATATCTAAATCATGTGTCACCTACACCTGGGACCACTCAAATGTTAAGTACCACAAAAAATGTTTTCATGGCTTCTCCATCTGGCCTATAGAACTAATCTCAGATAAAATATTTTACATACATTTAAAATAATCTAATAAATTTCACCTCACCAAATGAAGGTTTATTTCTAATGGGGTTACACTATTATTTTAATCAAGTATAATGTTTAAATATTCAAGTAAAAATATCTCTCAGTTACTAAAAGACATGGTTTAAAACACATTCCCGTTAAGACAGAAAATCTAAAACTCCTTATGTATATTTGCTAATGGCTTTAGATTTAAGTCAATTGAGTTTTAAAGAGATAAGTTAAATCGTTAGACAGTTGTTTAGAGATATGTCAAATAAAAATTACTGACTTTATATTTAGGATGCTTGCAATGTATTTTGGGGAAATAGGCAAATGTTTATTCAATCACAAAATCTTCTGAAAGCCCAATTTACACGTTGTACCATGTCTGCTAGGCCATTCGATCTACATTGACAAGAGTATGTACAGGAAGACATAGTATCAGTGAATCAGAATTTCAATCTGGCTGTTACCATTGTAATAAAAAAGTTAGCCTTGAAATAGAAAGGATAGGTGGAAGAGGTTGATGAATTCAGTCACCTAAATGTACATTAACTACAATGTTTAATGCAGTGCATTATATTTTATTTACTATTACCACAGTGCATTTTACACTATAAAAGATAAAATAAATTGTTCTTTTATAGCATCCTATAATATCTTTTGTGACTTCTATTTATATGAAATAATAGTTTGATTATCAAAAACTGTTTTCTTGTTGAATGTATCCAAATAATAAAATATGCATTATATCATTATCCTCACCAGAGTTGTGACAATTCTTTATATATTAAAGATACATTTTAAAGTATAGAAAATTGTTTAGGACCTGATATGGGAGGAAAAGGAAAATCTACCAAAAAATTTTGCCCCTTTTCATAGCTAGAAAACACTTTTAGATTTTACTTTAAAATCTTTATTTAAATTTCACTTTGGAAACAAATGTACTCATTTATAAGTATAATTTAAATTTGCTTTAGAGGTAAAATTTAACTAAAGAACCAAAGTCAGATTTAGTTCCCAAATACTTAATTTTAATAAATAAAAAGAAGTCTCTTTAAAATACAGATAACAAAAGTTTCTATTTCTTGAAGAATTCAGACTTTAATACCTTTGACACTTTTAATTTCCATTGTCAGTTTAACATAAAATATAATCATTAGCTACTTTGAAGGTGATTACTTTGTGTCCACTTGTCATGGGACATAGAATGAGCATTATAAAATATTAAATGGAAAGAAATAGCTCAGTTTATCATGTGAGATTATGCAAGAGCAAATTCCAATTTATAAATCACAAATAATAATAAGCAAAATCCCTTAAGAAAAGAATTTGAGATCGTGAAAGATTAAACAGCTTTTCAGTTCCTAGTCTGTGTTTTATAGGAAGATATTTGGAAGTAAGGAAAGGAGAAAGAATATTTGCCAAAGTCATTACAGTGTCACTGAGAAATTATACCTTAATCAGAAAATGAAATAACCTAAGGTTTTAAAATCTTGAATGCAAAATGTGTATCATGCTGACAATTTAATGCAAAACTATCCAGGATGGCAGTATGAAATAATTGAGGCATGCAGTGACATCATTGAACATTACTAATCTATTCTGATCTAATATTTATTCACGCTAGAGCTTAAACCCTGGCCCCACAATTATTTTATCAGTTAATCTTACTATGGAACAAAACTAATCTTAATTACTATGTCTAGGTACCAGCCCTAGCATACATATTTGTAAGAGAGTTAAATGAAAAAATGTTGCACTTTCAAGGATGAGATCAGGATTTAAATTTTCTCTCTTTGGCAAAATTTTCATTCTTAATTTAAAATGCAATTTGTCACCTTTTCCTGGAGTCTTCATTTTCCTTTCCACCCGTTTCTAGGGTCAAGTTAAGTTCTTTATACCATTATAGCATTTCATATGTGGTAGTTTGTTTATAAGAATGTGTGTGTATGTTTTCAGAATTGATTGCGAACTTCTTAAGTTTAGAAACTCTGTGTGGGTATGGGTGGTTAATTGCACCTTGTCTTAATTCCCCAGGCTGCGAAGACAAATACCACACAATGGGAATTTATTGGCTCACGGTTTCGGAGGCCAGGAGTCCAAATCAAGGCATTGGCTAGAAGGCTTGCTTCTTCCAAGGGTCTGTCACGTTCTGACTGGCTGGCAAGCCTTGGGTTCCATGACTTTCTCATCACGTGGTGGGGTATGTCCTCTCCTTTCTCTTCTAGGTCCTTGGCTTCTGACTCCTGCTTGTGGCTTTCTCTATGTCCAAATTTCTTCTTCAGATAAAGGACTCCACTAATCTGGATTAAGGCCCACCCCATTCAGATAGGCCACACTTTAACTAAAAATAACATCTTCAAAAGGTCTTCTTTACAATGGGTCCACACTCCCAGGAATGTGAATTCAAATTAAAAGCATGATTTTTTTTTTCCTGGAGTACATAATTCAAACTATCCCACATCACCATTTCATACCAGGCATCCAATACATGGCTGATGAATGCATGAATTTCTGCTTTGGGGATGGCTTTATTTTTAAGTGTAAGAGCAAGTAAATATAACAATTAGTATGGGGAGAAAAATACATGCATATGATGAAATAAGAATGAGCAGGAGAAAACTCAACCCATATTGTGGGAAAAGTTGCTCACTGGTCATCAATATATCACCAAGTTTGCATTTGCAAAATATAGGCAGGCTATAAGGAAGAACTCTTTTATAAGAATTGTTGACTTTGTTTTTCTGTTCGATGCTCAATGAAATGTATAAGAATGGTAGGAAGTTTTTTTAAATGATAGCAACATTCCTTAGAGTAGGCTTTTGTGAATTCTGTTTCATCTCCTGAACACTACTGGAAGGAATTGGCTGTGGGAGAAAGGAAGTAATCATGAAGATCTGGAAACAGCTCTGGCCATCAGGATCAGGAGAGAAGAGGGAAGCATAGTGTGGAAAGAGCCTTTGCAAAAACTGATGGAGAAATAAACACAGCCAGAGCCAACCGAGCATCAAGAACCATCCTATTGGTGTTTAGATATTTATCACCTTGACTTTACCTCCTTCTGGGGAATGGAGAGCATCAACTACCAACTGCTGTCAGGAAACCATTCGGTGTCCACTTAATCAGCGATCTGCCATTCTTGCTAAAAGAAAGAGGCATACTTTTTAAAAAATCATTTTTAATAAGCTGAGGCAGGAAGCAGAAGTACAGAACATTGCCAATTGGCCTAGTTTCCAGAGATAGACTATGTTGCCAGGAGTGAAAAGTTTGCAACATGCCAGGCAGAAAGAGAGGCACACATATCTTCCTTGTTTGATAAAAAAGTCACAAGCATTAAGGAGTCTAGATGTTAACTTCTAGGGATTAAGTTCAGAGAAGAATTTTTGGAAAGCATAACCCAAGAGTGGATGTTTCTAAAAAAGGTGCAGTATAAATTACTTCACTTAGATATTTAAAGCCCAAATAATTTCCTATTTTTTTTTCCTTCTGGGATATTAAACACACACAAAAGAATAAATATGTGTGGCATAAATATTAAAAAGGAAAAGAGCCAACATATACAACCATTCTGATTAAGAAAAGAAATTGTTAGAACCCATGAGGCTCTCTGCAAGCCCCTTTATAGTCATCTCTTCCTCCCTCACCAAGGCTAATACCCTCCTGAATCTTGTATTTTGTATTCCCTTGTTCTTATTATTAGTTGGATGCTTTTGAACTTTATTCATATGAATTTATGAAGTATGTATCTTTCTGTGACTTACTATTTTCATTCAACATTATGTTTCTGAGATTCATCCTGTTGACGTGTAGGTCTGGTCACTCGTTCACACTGCTGTATGGCATTCCATTTTGGAAATAGACTGTGATTTGTTTACTATTCTCCTTGCAACATTCCATGTTCTTTTACTGTAGGCATGACTGCTATGAAACCTCTTGTAAATGTGTCCTGATAGGCATCTGCATGAACTGCCTCTGAACCCATCCTTGGAGGGAAATGCTGGATCATAGGATGGGGGCACCTTCAAACTTAATAGAGATAAATAGATAGAGATAGATGATAGATAGATAAATAGATGATATGGCAAATGTGGCAAAGTTCTTTATTTTTAAAAAAAATTTTTTTAAAGATTTATTTATTTTATTACATATCTCCCCTCCCCACCGCTGCGGCGACATGCCGAGACTGGTCACTGCGCAGGCGCGGCTTTCCCCACTTGTGGGCGGCTTCTGCTTCCATTCACGGCCAGCTTTCAGTTCGCAGGTGGCTGGCTGCGCTCCATTTGTGGGAGACCTGCCCTGCCTGTGGCGGCTTTTTGCCTGTCCATGGCAGCTTTTTGCCCTGCCCACGGCAGCTCTGGCCCGCCCATGGCAGCTTGCCCTTCTCAAGGCGGTCTGCCCACTAGGAGAGGTCCCCAGGAACCGAACCCGGGGCCTCCCACGTGGTATGCTGGCGCCCTATCCACTGGGCTATCCAGCTGGCCCCGCAAAGTTCTTTAAAGTTGGTGGTGCTGGGGTATGTTGAAGTTCTCTGTCTAGGGTTGGTGTTTCTGCAAATTTCTTGTTAAATATTAAATTATTTCAAAACAAACTTTTAAACCTTAAAAAAAAAAAAAGAAAACATCTGCCTACCACATGTGGTAATGTGAACAAGTTGTTCAGTTCTCCATTCAGAAATGTTGATGATGAAATCCATAAAATGACTTATGGGGATTAAATGAAAATGTATATAAAACAAAGCACCAATTACAATGTTCAGCATAAAGCAGACATTCAATAAATTTTGACGACAGCTATTCAACAGCTACTCAATGGCAAACCATCTATGTTTTAGGACCACTTTAATAAACAGCCGACAACCCTGTTCAAGAAAAAGAAAAATAGCATATTCCTTCACTGATTTTGACTTAAATGTTATCAAATAATCCAAGCAATACCTTAATGGTATTGAGAACGATCAGGATTTCTTCACTGCAGTAAGTGTAGTGAGCTGCAGATTCGATTATTAGGTCAGAGACAAAAAGAATACTCCTCTTATTATAAAGTAGCTGAGATTCAGGACTGTGAATACTTTCCAGACATCAAGGCCATCTTATCTACAGACCAATCTGTGGTCTCAAGACTGAATTCAAAGCTAGGCTATCTGACCACGCCAAATGTTTACAATGAAATTATGTGTATGTGAAATTAAAATCATTTTAATATACTTATCCTTGAAGCTCATCATCACTCACAAATTTGAGAATGATTATTTTGGACAGCAAACCAGATGACAGATCCAGATCCTAAATGGGTAAGCAAAAAACTCATTTTCACCCACACACTCCCAAGAGTTCTGATCTGAGCTGATGGAAAGCACTATTTCACAAGCATTGTATTCACTGTAATGAAGGTCCTTTCTTTCAGCCTGAACTAATGGACAAGCTCAGGATGTCATCCTACAAATAACATTTTGGGTCATTTTCAATTTCAGCTTCAACTCCTCTCTCCCTATTTTGCAATATTTTTCATGGGGAAAATCAATGCATTAATAACCCACAAGAAAACCTTTTCTTCAGTGAGACACAGGATTAGCATAGTAGGGAAAATCAATGTTATTTTTTCTGGGGGAGGGATTTCAGCTCTTGTGGAACTACAATGTATTTGGTTCTAATTCTTGATTACTTAGGCTAAACTGTATGGCCAGGGAATAATGATTACAATTATGTATAGCATAAATAACAACTTATGGTTGTTTTTTACTTATATATTGCTTTGGTCCCAAGTGTGTTTAACTGGTTTACAGATGCATACAATACAAGAATATAAAATATTTAAGCACTTTAAAGAGCAGATTTGGAAAATAAAAATAGGAAAGCAAGGTGGGGCCAGGGTTGTGATTAAGGAACAAGTGCCCACACTGATATACTGTGCACTCAGTCAAGGTAGAGCACAGAATTGACTGAGCTCTCTAATTGACATGTAGAAAGCAGAAAATACAGCCAGTAACAAGACAATACATAATATAAAACAAATTAGTTGCTTGGGAGCAAGGCTATTATGAAATAAGAGAAACTAATTTCATAGGGGCCTTCATGGAGAAAATACTTTATCATCATGACCGAAGCATACTCAGTAAGAAGCAGTTGAGTGATGTGGTCCAGTTTGCACACCTCTCTGACGGTGTTCCTTAATTCTGAAATAGATTTTAGATTATATGGCAGAATGGATGACTGCATTTCCTCCAGGCCATCTTCCATAAATATTATTTCTCTAAGACATGCATCTGAAAGGAATTGAGCTGCAGTGAATTTGAGATTATAGTCTTTGACAAGTCCTAGGAAAGCTATAATTCTAATTAAAAATAGAGCCTTATGCTCTAAAAGTAAGCTAAATTGCATGTAACACAAGCATCCTCGCATGGGAAGAAGGAACCAGATAAGGATGGGTCTGAACAGAAGACCATCTATTTCTGCCTAAAAATGTGTGGAGGGAGTGGTAGCCATTGGAGCTAAAGAGTCGCCTCAGAAAGCAATTTAGGGTATACTCTAATGCAAGGAGAAAAGGGGAATAAATCCAACAGCTGCAGTCCAAGAAGTATGCTGGCAACAATTTGCCAAAAAACACTTGTAAATTTGGGGTAACTAAATGCCTAAGCCTTTGGAGGGACAAAGAAAGGGAAAGAGAAAGGGCAAGCAGGGAGGGTGAGGGAAGGTCACCCGTAGAATATATAATTTTGAGCAACAAAACTTCCTGAAATGCCTTCCAAAATAAACCAGTAGCAAAACGTTGGAGTCAGAAATGGAATTAGACAACTCCGTGTATGAAATAATCAGTTACAAAATTGCCATAAATTAAGGATACAAAACACTTTTTGTTTTGACTGATAAGATAACCATGTACACCAACTAAAATTAGAAATTTGGGGACAAACTTTGAAAGATATTAGTCACTCATAGGCCTATTTTATTTGGCATTCCCTGTTAATCAAAATAAGTAAATAAAATAAAATTACATGCCTTTACAGCTGTATTTTAAATTTTCCCATAGCCCATGCCTCACCCTATTGTATAACATCTGGTCTGCCTTCACTCACCTCTCCTTAACTTGCCTAGCTCCTGAAGTCTTTGGAATTTGTGCTCTCTGCCCTTGACTCTTCTGCCTTAGTGATATAGTAGCCAAAGAACTGGATATTGCTCAAACCCAAACCATCAATCTCTTTAAACCAAAATGCTAGGTGTGTATTTCTTTGGTTTCAACAGGGAACTAGCAGTGACAAAAGAATTTGTGAAGTGTTTGTTTTTTCAGTTGGCTTGTTTTCAGCAAGGGTCTGTGGTAAAACTCCTCATGCTTCCCTCCTGGTCTGACACCAGGGGTTCTAAGTGGCTTTACAAAAGCAGCCCTCTCTTCTTTAGTCCCTTCATTTCAGCGTCCTTATTTATTAACCTCCCTGACTTGCTGCTACCATGCTCCAAAATCTTCTAAGATTTTTCCCCCCAACCTAGGGATTCAAGGCTTACTATGGGCTCTATGGGGACCCAACCTTCAGTTTTATCTTATCTTCTGGTTATAGCCAGCTTGACTTGGTCTCTTATTGTTCTCAACAAATAAATGTATGTTTTTTTTCATTTCCCAGTCACAATTAATATCAAGATAATTTATGTATGTTTTTAAATGCAAATGCTTTGTTTTAATGTGATCTAACTATTGAACACAAACTCAACGAAGAAAGAAACAAAAAAGATATTCCTACATTAAAATCTAACTATGATATACTTTGGAGGTATCTTTTTTGTAATCTAGAACCTCTTTAAATATAAAGTTATATTAAAACTAAATGAAGTAAATAAAAATTTGGTACCAAATTAAAAAAAAAAATCTAACTATGAGCAGCTAGAGATGACTCAGATTAACTGAACAGGGTGAGGAAGAATTGTACTAAAATCATGCCGCAGAGTTCACATCCCTGGAGAGTATGACTCATGTAATGCAGCAGTGTACCACACGGGGGCAGAAGAAGGCCACCTTTTTAATTGCTTAAGAACTGCTAAAAATGAGAAAGGAGTTTATGAAAATAAGATTTTGATTGAAACAAAAATACATTCTCTTCCAGGTGATGCACAATCAAACTTCCGAAACACTTAGGGACCCTATATGTGGTTTTGTAATAAAACTGAAATATCTTGACTTCTGCCCACATATCCTTTTTACCTTCAACCTAGCCTCTTAACAATTTTTCAAACAGCCTAGGAAATTATTATTTAAAGTCCTTTGTACATCCTGTTTACCTCTGCCTAAGA
The DNA here is from genome assembly GCA_004027955.1 of Chaetophractus vellerosus. Lineage (NCBI taxonomy): Eukaryota > Metazoa > Chordata > Mammalia > Cingulata > Chlamyphoridae > Chaetophractus > Chaetophractus vellerosus. The sequence continues at coordinate 2,886 of PVKH010029865.1, read as the reverse complement.
CACTATTCTGACTGCATCCTAATCTTTCATGTGTTTTTAGATTTGATGGGAAATTGTAGGAATATAGAAAAACCATGCCAAAAATAGTGTGTTCCCAAAAATGTATCCCCTCTTACTAACTCCTTGCATTAGTGTGGTACATTTATTACAATTGGTTAAAGAATATTATTAAAATTGTACTGTTAACTATAATTCATAGTTCACATTAGGGTTTACTGTTTGTGTTGTTCAGGCCTGTTTTTTTTTTTTAATTTTTTAATAATATATACATACCCTAAAATTCCCCCTTTTAACCACATTCAAAAATATAATTCAGTGCTGTTAATTACATTCATAATGTTGTGCTAACATCGCTGCCGTCCGTTACCAAAACTTTTCCATTACCCCAAATAGAAACTCTGTATAATTTAAGCATTAACTCCCCATTCCCTACCCCCACACCAGCCCCAGGTAATTGGTTCCCAGTATAAGTGCAGTTTCTTCAGAGTCAATTTATCGGTCACTTTATCTAAATAAAGACTCTCACAAAAACAACTTCAGTCATGAAACACCCCAATTTATAATTATTTTATATGCTTTCCCATTTCAATTTTGTCTAATTCTCCCAATGTACTCCTTTTCCAGGAAACTAAAAGCATCTATCTTTGGGTCACTTTTGAATCTGAGAACCTGGTATAGTGGGACATAATAGAGGATCAAAAAATGTTTGTTGAGTGAATGAATGACTCCTTAGAACTGTGGGTTATTTTTCACCATCCACAAGTTCATCCAATCCCCACACCCTCCCATATAAATTGTTCCAATAATAATAACAGCTGTAGTGTCACCCTAAATTTTCCAACCAATAGATGTACACACTTTTCTGGAGGTTATAGCAATTAAAGATGGATCTGACACCCTCTTGATGAAACAGTGCTTCTCTTCTACCTAGAAAGGTGTTCAATTTGAGGGGTGGGGTTAGAAATAAAAAAAAAATAGGTTTAGGAATAGCCCAGTTGAAGGAAGTATGTTACACTTGAGCACTTGCATAACTGGCCAGTTCAGCTTTTTTTCCCTGGCAGTAAAAAGAATGAATTTTATATTAGTCATGTAATATAAAATTATTGTCATGATATCCTAACAATATTTTACCTCTATAAACATAGCCGTGTCAATAACTTACATATAAACTTCGCTCTGTTGTTTATAGAGTATTATATTATATTATTATATAATAAAAATCCTCAGAAATTCATGCATTATCTTGCAAACTCCTCAGAACTATTCTGCAACACAGTGATTGCTAGCTCCATGCTATAGGATTACTGAAAGCATTGAGTCTCATACTCAGAGAGGCACAGCTACTAAAACCAAGCTACTCATTCCAAGTTTGTGGAAAGTTGAGAAATACTAGATTAGTAGTTTAGGGCTTCAGCTCCTAGCCAGTCATGTTGCTATTTCAACTATGATTCCATGATGTGGGAATCAAACTACTGACTCCACAAGACTAAGTTATATCTTATAGCCCAGGTTCAGTACTTAGGCCCTTTCTATTTCCCCCAACTTAGACACTTGCTTTTGGTTCTTGCTCTCATACAGCATGTGTTCTCACTTTCAAGCTCCATATCAACCCCTGTTAAAGCATAAATACAGAAAAAAGGTGTATTAGTCAGGGTTCTCCAGGGAAACAGAACCAACAGGAGTTATATTTATATGTAAATATTTTGAGATTACTATAGGAATTGGCTTATGTGACTGTGGGGTTGGGCAATTTCAAATTATGTAGGGCAGATGAATGTTTTTGATGAATCCCCCAGAAGAAGCTGACTAGGATAGAGATGGAAATTCTACCTTCTGACTCCTGGAAATCTTTTCTCTCTTTAAAGCCTTCAACTGATTGAATGAGACTTCTCTCATTGTTGAAGGCAATCTCTTCAGTTGATTGTAGATGTCATCAGCCATAGATGCAATCAACTTACCGATCATTTAAATCCATGAAATATCCTTACAGTAACAATTGAGGCCAGTGCTTACATGACTGAACAGCTGGACAATCTAACCTAGCCAATTTGACACACGAACTAAACCATCACAGAGGTTACAGAGAACGAAGATACTGCCCTTCTTCCCCTGCTCCCCTTCATGATGAAAGCCACTTGATTTTCCTTTCTTTTTCTCCTAACATTGCAAGCATTTACCGCTACTATAAAATGGTTTTTAGTTGGTTAGACTGCTTAGAGCAGATACCATGAAATGAGTTGGCTTTAAACAATGGGAATTTATTAGCTTACAGTTGAGGCCATGAGTATGTTCAAGTCATCATCAAGTTGATGCTTTCTTCTGGAAGACCAGCTGCCACAGAACTTTGATCTTCTGTCACATGGCAAGGCAAATGACTGCGTCTGCTGTTCTCTCACTTCTCTTGTGGGTTTCAATGATTTCAAATTCTCGTGTCCATGTCTTTTTCTCTCTCTCATCTTCATTGCTTTATAAAGGACTCCACTAAGAGGATTAAGACCTCTCCTGGGAAGGTGCATGTGGCAATTTGATAATATTTATGAATTCCAAAAAGACGTATTTGATTATGTTTGTAAACTGGTCTGTTCCTCTGGGTGTGATAACCCTTAAATTTAGAACTTTGATCCCATTTGAGTTGAATTTGTGTATGGTTTGAGGTAGGGGTCTGTGGCAGTTTGTGATTATTTATGAATTCCAAAAAGAGAGATTATGTTTGTAACTGGTCTGCTCCTCTGGGCATGAAACCCTTTGATTATATTAGATTCTGCTGAGATGCCTTTAATTAAATTATCTTAAGATTAGGGCTTTGATTCAACCACATCATTAGGGCGACTCAGTTTGAATCCCTGACCTCTTTGTGGGCTATATAAGTGGATACTCACACAGAAT
>PVKH010029864.1:0-12586 GCA_004027955.1 Chaetophractus vellerosus | reverse complement strand
GGTTTGGTCCCAGCTCTGGTAAATTCCAGCTTTCTTGTTCTAAAATAAGTGTCACTTTGAAAGAAGAGAGGAGAAACTTAAAATAAATGTGCTAAAATACTGGAGAGGCTTAGTAAGTAAGCAATAAGTGAAACTGTTTGGTGAGCTTTTTCTTCTTCAATTTGTTGTTTCTTTGCTTCTCCTCTAGGGAAGCTACTTCCTTTGCAATGTAATATAATTTGGGAGGCAGCAGGAGGAAAATTATATTTTTAATATCAAAAAGTTATGAAGGTTTTAAGAATGAACCAGCTTTTACCATTTGGTTTGTATTTATCAAGTTGCTCTGTCCTGTACATAACCCAATTTTTATAGGAACAAATAATAAGCACCATTGTATACCAATTGGGAATTACACAACTTTTTCACTTAATATTTTTTAAAGGAAGTAATTTGTTCATCTGATGGAAAGATGTGAATATGCAAATTCGAATAGGAAGTAAATTTTTACACTGAGTAGACAAAATTTATTATTTTCTTGTCCTTTTAAAAGAAGCCCTTGTTTGCAACCAAATGGTAGTATAAATAAACTAAAAACAAGTTTTAGTTAAGTCCTGAAAGTTTTCATAATTAAATAGATCAAACTGCAGGAATGTTAAGGCATGTGATGGAAACTGTAGGAAGGAAAAATATGATTGGGTATTTTATATTAATCATTTATATTTAAGGTGAAATCATTACATTTTCACTTTTTTAAAAACGTAGGGACACATTTTATATTAATCATTTATATTTAAGGTGAAATCATTACACTCTCACTTTTTTTTAAAACTTAGGGACACAAAATAAGGTTTGAGGAGATTTGACCCCCATTAACATTTCATGGAATAAAAATGCCAGGAAGAGCTTTGCAGAGTTATCATTAGTCATCTTTTGAGGCAAAAAGGTCTTCTGAAAGAACTGAAAAATAAAGTTTTTTTTCAGACTTTTCCTAATAGAAAAGAGAAGAGAGTTGCTAAATCCGGAAGAGACAGAAAGCTCAGTGTCTAAGAGGAGGTTGCCAGTGGGCACCCTGACTGCACTCTGTATTTTCTTTCAATCGCATCTAGAACATCGAAGCCAAGCCTTTCTTTTCTAGCTGTGAAACCTGAGGCCACGATAATGTAGCCTCGTTTCCTTGAGGACAACAGACAAGTTGTCCTCAAGGAAACGAGATCCCCCTTTAATTGTTAAATCAATTTATGTGAACCACAATTCAAGAACCAATTCATTATTTGGCCTTTATAATTCTTAAGTTGCTATATTGGGGATTTCCTGAAGTTCTATTGGTGACCACCTTTCCTTGGAAATAAGAAAAAGAATGTGTCAGCCTATGTGTTAAATACTTCCCACAGAATATCTTTATGCTCTTGGAAATAGAGAATAAAATTTAATAGTTTAAAAAAAATTCTTTAAATGAGGGAATACTAAAATTTTGGATTATATCATGCAATGAATCAAAGTTTATATTATACTGGTAAACCCGACTTGGGTAGAAAAATGTTTCAGTTTATGAAAATTATTTCTCAAAGTGAGAGAAAGCAGTTCAGTGACCTGGTGTCTGCTGCCGCCTTCTGATTGCTCTGGGAAGGAGTGAGCTAGAAGCACTGGGGGCAGACCAGGAGCGCTGTGAGCCCTCGTCACCGGTGGGGCTGCTGAGATGGGCAGCCCGTCCATGCTCTCTGGTGAGATTCGAAGAGCCCCTGCCCCTCCTGCCCTCCACTGAGCTCTCCTTGAACTTCCTTCCCGTCAAAGAAGACCTTCACTGAAGTCCAGTCAGGGCAAATCCATGTAGACACACCGATCAAGAGTGGAAGTCTGCACGGGTAGGGAGCGTCCTACACTTTGGGGCCAGGTGTGGGAAATGGGGTGTGAGTAGTTAGGGTCCCGAGTGTTCCCAGCATCCACACACAAAGCCCCTTTCCCTTTTTTATTCCCTGGGTAATAAAAAGTGTTCTCTTCAGCTGAAACACACCCTTGGACCGATGGAGACGGGGGTAGGCGAGTCAGAGGTCATTACACAACACTGGAAATCCACTTTAAAAAAAGATTCCTTTTAAAGGATGAATAATATTGGCAGGCAACTGAAATTAACATAAAAGTAATAATAATTCCTCTTCCTATCCGTGGCTAAATGCAAGAGTAAACCAGATAAAATAAATGTCCTTGGAGCTTTCCAGCCAGAGTGTAATTATCACTAGTATTACTTTGTGATGGGGTTTTCCCAAGGTCACTCAGAGAATTAGTGGCACCGTGGGACCAAGCGCTCATCCATTATATGGGTTAAAATGACTAATTGAGGGTATAAGTTTAATTATACTCATAAGCAAAGGCGCAGTGCAGATCCTTTGACAGGCCTAATAATATTCTTGTGTACACAAAGATAGATGGGAAAAATTAGGGTTGTATATTGTTGTCCTTCAGGACAAGATGCTGAAGCGGGAAGAGAATAATAAAAATACATAAATGACTCTGCAGCACCAGGAAATGAGCTGCAGAAGTGAGCAAAGCCAGCCTTATGCAAATACTTCAGCTGGAGATAAAGTCCCAAGCGTCCATGACTGAATATATACAAGTAGACAGTAGTGTCGATCGGAGCTGTCTTATGGAGTTAACCGTTAGAAGGAGAAAGCGATGCCCAGGAAGGTTTCACCTCCGGTTCACTCTGAAATGAAGATAATGACCACAACAGGGATTTTTATGATATTGATTTGTGATATTTTAACTGGGAAACTCCATCATATTTCACACTAAATCCAGAAAGCATTAATTCTGTACACAGCTACTTCTTTAAATGATACTGAAATCACATTACGTCCTGTGCTTAAGAACCCAGGCTGACTTCTGGGTGCCCAAAGAATCAAATATATTCATACAACATTGCCTAGGGAGATATTCAGAAGTTAGCTCAAAGTCAGGAGGGAAAGCCACAGGTGGGAGACCCTTATTTAACTGCCACCCAGTCAGGAGGTTGGATTTGAGCCTTCTTTGGACAAGCCAGCCACATCTGAGCTGGCAAAGCTCAATCCTGCTACAGGTACTGCTTTGCTTTATCTTTAAGGGATAGAGGGGAGAGGCCCTCTGCAAAGAGTAAAACAAATGTTTGGGTTGTTTGTGCCAGCATGCAAGCTTGGTTTGGGGACAGGCAGCTTCTCTGAATTATTTCCCTTTTCTCTCCCTTTGCTGTGTCCTCAGGTGGCTCCCCTGGTTTTGCAGGTCCGTGCTACGTATTTCACCTGGGTGAACACAGCCTGTGTGAGTTTTCCAGAGCTGCTACAACAAATACCACAAACTGGTTTGGGCTTAACAACAGGAATTTACTGGCTCACAGCTTGGAGGCTAGAAGAAGTCCAAAATCATGACATGGGCGAGGCTTGCTTTCTCCCAGAGCCTGCAGCATTCTGGGGCTGGCTGCCAGCAACCCCTGGGCTTCCGCAGCTTTGCTCTCTGCCTATTATCATGTGGCGATGGCCTCTCCTTTCTGGCTTCCGGGCTCTCTTTTTAAGTCTTCCGGTAATACAGATTAAGTCAGTCGGGCTACGGCTTAACTAAAAAGAACATCTCCCTACGGTGCTATTTACACGAGTTCACATCGGCAGGAACACAGATTAAGATTAAGAACACGTCTTTCATTGGAGTACAAAATTCAACTACCAAATGGCCCAAGTGAGCTTGTGCACAGGCTGAGCTTCTCTGACCTTCACTAGTCAGTGTCCAGGCCGTGGCCCATCAATATAAGTTTTTAGGTTGAAGGCAATTATATAGGCCAGAAATCTAGTAAGATATTTCCTTGCACATTGTGCAGTGAAACAATCACGAGTACAGTAATTTATTTCAAGGTCTGCAAAGCCTGACTTACATCACCCTGGAGGAGTGAAGAAACTCTTAATCATATACTGAATAAGAAAAGACTAGCAAATTAGCTTTATTCATACTTTTGTCCTAAGCGTTTCTACTATTTTATTACGTTTATTTTAGATGATATTTTAAAATGGTTTTTATTAAAAATTAAAGCTTGCATCTGGTAGCATTGGAGTAAAAGGCATAATTAGAAAAGGAGGGAGGCACGAGGGAGGTTTTGTGTTTGTGTGTGTGCACGTGTGCATGGGAGACGGGGGCGGGAAAAGAAGACTCTAAGGAGGAGGACCCTCCCCACGGAGCCAGGGCCCGACTTCAGCACCTGCCCAGGCTTCTGAATCTTACACTCTAACCACCGCCACTCTTATCAACTTGCGCCTTCAACACAATTTAGGAGGGTTTTTTTTTTTTTCCTACATTTCTATCCTCTTTCTTCAGGGATGGATAGATACTTCAGGGACAAACAGATATGCTTTTGAGAAATTCCATTTCCTACCCCCAAATGCATTTTAAACGGAAAAGGACTAAGGGCATTGCCGCTCATTTTATATTCCACATGTGCTCCAATTTTTAGCTATGTCAACATCCTTCCATGAAGATTCACCACGCCTTTTCAGAGAAAGTGGAGGCAGGATTGGAATGTCCCTGTGAGTGTGCTCGGTCATGAATCCATTGGGGGGCACGGTAATCGATAGTGGTACAGTTTTCACTGCCAATCAGAATGCTTGAGAAACGGGACAGAGTCTATTAAGATTGTATGGGGGGCCGGCTGTAGCCCAATTGGTAGGGTGCCAGTTTACCATATAGGGGGCCCGGGGTTTGGTTCCCGGGGCCTCCTCGAGCGGGCAGACCACCTTGAGAAGGCAAGCCGCCGCGGACAGGGCAAGCCCCCACGGGCAGGCAGGCCGCTGCACGGGGAGCTGACTCGGAGGCTCGCCGCAGCGGGGGAAGGCAAGCAGACACAGAAGAATGCAAGAATGAACACAGCAAGAACAAGCAGAAAGGGTGGGATATGTAATAAAAAATAAATCTTTAAAAAAAAAAGATTGTATGAAGCTGTGTTAGCTTTCTAGGTTTTATTTTACCATGTCTTGGGTATATTTCGTTGACTTAAATTTCTCTCTGCTAAGCTTTTGGCTATTTAAGAGTGGTGCCATTTGTATTCATAACAACATTTTATTTCTTTCTGAAAAATAAAAAAGTGGTCTCCTTTAGAATAATAAATTCTTATCCTCAGTTTCCCACCTTGAGATGACATAAACAAATCTGAGTCCTGCTAAGAACACAAATCAAGAGGAATAATTCGGTTAATGATCTGATATAAACTTACTTTTACTGGCCGTAAGCGCTTTCTACTGGATTTGTAAGCTGCACTGGTTTAGGAAATACTAACCCAAGAAAAGAGTTTCATTTTCTTGACATATTCCTGAAACTACAGTTCAGAAGCAAGTCAAAGATATCAACTCATCCTCACGTTGTCAGTGAAAGGCTGGAGGAGACTGAGTGCTGGAGAAATGTCAACTTTATTATATAGGATAGGACTTCAGATATACTCGTCTTTTTTTTTTTTTTTCAGAAGAGGCACTGGTAGTGCTGACGAATTGTCTAAATCATGATCGAAGATGGAGGTGGAGAAGATGGACTTGTGTTGTACTAGGTACTAACCTAACTGTCCAGACTGCCCCCGCACTCCCTACCTTGGGCCTTAGGAGGGGAGGGAGGGAAGGAGGAAGGGGGGCGGGGAGAGAGCAGTGGGAAGGAAAGGCAAAAGGGGTGACGGGGATGTGGATGCCTCCCGGTTGTCTTGCGCAGGCTAGGGTGCTGCTGGCTGCTCTAAGCCCAGCACTGCCAACCTCAGGTGATAAAGCACTGCATTCCTCTCCTGTGACACAGCGGCAGAGGGCTGGGTCAGGAGGCGGGGGACGGGGCTCAAGTACCGTCTTCCCGCCTTCCTACATAGGAGCTTACTGAGCTTATAATAAACACAAGAACAAGCAATGCATCTGAAGCAGAACTATCAGGCCCTTGGAAGTTAGAGATTGTACAAATATAAATACTCATTTTAATTTTATTAGATGATTTAGTCTGTATTGAGAATGTGTGAAATGATTTAATGACCGTCCATTAGGTTGTCAGGCCAAACCTTGGAATGGATGAATGAATAAATGAACACACACCCCCCTCCATTTAAGGCTTTCTTTACAATTCTTGAGGAACGACTTTCCGTTCCAACCCAACAGCAGAGAAAACATCACCTTAGACAGATATTACATCCAATTTAACTGGCATCTCACATATCAAAAATATTTAGATAGTGATCTCATGCCACATCACTACTTGTATTTCTTATTCAAATCAAATATAATTTCAAAGCAAATTTATAGAATTTGCATACTTATGGCAAAGACTTAATTATATTTAACTTGTAACACTTAAGGGCTGTGAGACATTCTAAGTTGAAATATATGAAAAGAAATGATTGAGAAAAACTTTGATAAGAAAAGATGGGTCTCAACAATAATGCCTTTATTTTTAAAATGCTTCCCTAAGAAAAAATAAGACCTAAAACGGGAGGAAAGTTCACTAGTAAGAAATATTTGGTGCACATCTTATTTTTCCAATTATTCATTTTCTTTGCCTTACACAGTAGAATCCCCATAAATCAAACTGAGGGACTTGAAGCGTTAGTCAGTTGTGAATCTTAATTTTGTTTATACCGAACTAGTCATGACTCTCTCCAGAGTTTTATATTTAGTTTCTTAAAGACACGCACACACCTTGCAGGCCAAATGCAACTTGTTCTCTCTGTTACCAATGTAACAAAGCCCTAAATCGTATGCTTCTGTTTCTGTTTGATTTCAGAGAATATGCTAGTTATGACACATTGGAAGAAGAATTGTAACACATAAATGTGGAATTTTTATGCAATTTAGGTGACTTTCAAGATTAAAGCTATAAATTAATAGGCCAGATTGAGGTAGACAAATGTTATAGAAACTTACTATATTATTGCAGTTTACAAACTCATGATGTCATTTTTTATACATGATACATATTAGTACATAAAAACGACTAGAAAATAATTATTATGAGTTTTTCTGCTTTAAGAAGCACTGAATTCTTTCTAAATACTTTTTTCTTTCTAAATATTTTTATAGGAAAAATGTTCCTTGCAAAAGCATAAGCCCGGATCTGATTCACAAATTGAGATAATCTGCTTGTAACTGACGTCTTTTAAGACTATATTCAAATAGTTTTTGCAGTTCTAAGAGTACTTGTGCTGATTCTATTGCATGATCAATAATTTAGCAGAGATATGTGTGTTTGATACCCTTTTGCTGTGGGGATTTGAGTTATTGGTTCTCAGTTAAATAAAATAACTACGTTCCACAAAAATATTCTAAACAATTGGAGAAGATACAAAAAATATATTTTAATATTATCACTAGAAAGAACAAATTACAAGATGAAAAGCAGAACTAAACTATAAATAGCTAGCTAATAAAATAGTTCACATAGTTACAAATCAGTGACAGTTAAATTTAACCGAACAGAACAAAATAGATCATTATTGCTGTGTATAGAATGAAGTCCGCAGGACAGGACGGCAGGTAAACGCACAGCTGCACTCTGTCACCTCTCGCCTCCCTGCCTGCTCCATTTGGTTCCACCATCCCAGAGACAGCTGAGTATTTCCTTCTCTCGTTCAAAGATTCTCCATAGCTCCCTTCTCCTTACAAACTCAAGTCTGTATCTCTTTAGCTTTGCTCTGAAGGTCCTTCATCACCTGGAATGGAACTACTTTGCCAGCTGCAAATGATCTTTGAACACACCTCAAGTTCGTCCCAAATCTGTGCCAGAGGGGGCCTGCCATTCTTTTTGGCCTTAATGCTTTCCCACTGCACCCTCACCTGACTGGTGTAGTCCTTTCTATGCTTAGGCTCCATGGTAGATAATTTTATGTGTCAACTTGACTCAGCTATGGTGCCCAGGGGTTCAGGCAAACACTGGCCGAGGTTTTGCTGCTGAGGTATTTCGTGGATGGGATTGGCATCTACAGTCAGTTGACTTGAAGTTAAGGAGCTTACTCTCCATAAGGTGGGTGAGCCTCATTCAATCAGCTGGAAGCCTCAGGGGCAAAGAAATGAGGGTCTCAGAAAGAAGAAATTCTACCTCAAGACAACAGCATCAACTCTCCTTGTCAGCTCCAGCCTGCTGGCCTGCCCTACCAATCTCGGACTTGTCAGCTCCTACAATCATGTGAACCAATTCCTTAAAATAAACTCTTAATATATTTACACAAATACCCTGTTGGTCCCATTTCTCTGGAGCACCCATCCCCAATCTCACCTGAACCTTGAAGTTTTGCGATCACTTTCACCTGAGTTAGTCACGCCCTCCCCCGTTTTTCCTTCTGCCTTACCCTACCATAGCACTAAAATACCACTCTGATATTATATTGGGGCTAACTGTATGGGTGTCATTTTTGATTATGAGTTTCTGAAGAGCAGAAGCCACTGCGTCTATCTCTTCCTACCTAGTTCCCAGCATGCAGCAAATACTCAGAGCAGATGCAGCATTTAAGGGAAATTTCTCATAAATAAAGATCTAGGCTTTGTTGGGGAAAAATCAAGAATGTAAATAACCTAATATACTAAAATCTAGAATCTTCCATCATGATATAAACATTTGTGACTGTTTTGATGTGTTGTCAAACCTCGGCTCTAAGTAAATGGCAAATAATACTAGAAATTTCTTGAAACCTTTCATCTGCAGAGTCTTTATTGGATAAATTCATTTAGCCCCTCCCCAGGGCTGTTTCTTCCTCTCCTAGTCCAACTTGCTCATCACTGTGGAACAGCTCGTAAACACATGCAAATAAGAGCAGAGAAAAGACGTTTCTTTGTATAGGCAGCAGTGGGTGATGAACTAAGTGGGTGATGAATGCTCTGTCATTCAGATGGCAAACTCAGAAGGATGGGAATGTACACTCAACCTGGCTGTATCTTGGCCAAGGAGACCTGGTTTGGATTGCATGAAACTCCAGACCAGATGCCCTGCTGTTTGCTTCCTGTGATGCCAGGAGCAGAAGAAACAAGGCAGGACCCTCTCTGGGTGTGGATGGGAAAGACGGCTAGTCATCCTGGTCGGGCTTAACTTTGTTCTGGGTCATGTCGCAGACCCTAAACTTAGCCAGAAGGCTTACAAAGGGGATCTGTGAACCTGCATGGTCTAGCTTCTTCATCTGACCTTTCATTGAAAGGTGTTGAATGGACTCTCACAATACTGGTGGCCTCTGTAGAATTTCATAAACATATAGTTAGGCTACTCTATTACTCAAAGGCTTGTGCAACTGACTGAGTTAACCAGGTCTCCACTGGCTGTACTTCTACAAATGGTTCTCAGGCACTTCCTTCCACCATCTACCTCAGGAGTGGATGGCACTCCTTGCAAGCAGAGGATGCTACAAAGAGAAAAAACTACTTAAGATAGTGGCAAGCAAATGAAATGGAAAAAATCAGGGAAATGTGTGATGTGCCTATGGTTTTCGCCCTGGAAGAGTTATATTTCATCTGGTGGGTGAGGAGGTTTCTGATTGACAGTAGAATTAAAGACATTATAAAATGGATGCCTCAAAAGGGGGTTTTGGAGAACTGCAAATTTGGCTTACGGTACGGCCTAGTCCAGGGAAATCATGTCCAAAGTTCATTATTTTGTGACCTGGAGGAGAGGCAGTATTGCCAGGGGGTCCCCACTGCGGTCTGTGAAGGCACTTAGACCCGGACGGGGCAGACCCCTTCCTCATCTCGCTCTGAGCACACACAAGCTCACGCACAGAGGCACACCCCTCTCCAGAGCACAGGCTGTGCACACTTCCATGAATATTCATGAGATAATTAGAATTAACGTCACCGAGGTGATTTTGTTCCTTCTCAGATGAGACTGGTTTTTGCACCTAGAGACCAATCATCCAAGAAAGAAGAGCAGCTTTGAGCTAGCCGAGCCTAAGCACTCAGGCACATTTTCTTCTGGAAATACAGTTGACTTGACTCCGTGTTTTAAATCACCCCTTCCGGTCCGTGCCATAAGTAAGTTTATCCAGGAATTTCCAAGTTTGGTACAACATACAACATCCTTGGGAGTGCAGTTTCTAGAGTTTAGAAGAACTGTATCTTGATCAATACTTTCTTTTCTCAGAGCAAAAATTAAATAAAACATAAAAATGATTCTAAGAAATCTCAATAGACTTTGGGGGGCGGATTTTAAAAGTGCATTAGAAGAGGTTTACAGCACCTATGCTACTTTTTATGATTTAAAAAGCATTTACTACAACACAACTTATTAAAGAGCTATTTCTAAGAATTAGAGGTTCTTGCAGTCACATGGAGAATAAATTAAAAAGGAATAAAAATAGCACCTGGTGACAAGAAACTAGATCTGACATATCTGTCACAGACTCCCCATCCAAGTGGCTTGCCTGGTTATTCTATAACAGGATACAACATGCGGAATTACTGCAAACTAGTGTTTTCAAAGAAAACTACTCATTTTTGGTTGGAATTTAAATGTTTATGATCTCCACCTAAAAGAACATGTTAATTAAGTCAAACACTGGTGTAGGTAGAGGATAGTGGAAGATGCTTATACACTCATAACATCTATTAGAAATAGTTTTTGCTGACTTCTTATACCTCACTGCCACATGTATAGTGAGTAAATTGGCCTCCCAAAATTGGCCTGTCCTTTGTCCTGCTCCTGGAGGGTAACCTCTGGAATTCCCAAGTGACAGGAGTGTCTTTGTTGCTCATGGTAGCCCAGGCCCTCCATCTGAGAGTCTGCAGTGGGGACTTTATACGACAGTCCTAGAGTGGGAGCTGGCCTTGCCCGAAAGACCAACCATGTGATCAGAGGGTTGCTAGCGGCTGACCGTGGAAGGAGATGGGGGCTGGAGACCGAGTTCCACCACGTGGACCTCCACACAGTCAACCATGCCTGAGTAGACAAACCCCAATAGAAACTCTGGACAAAAGCTCAGGAGAGCTTCCCCGGTTGGACGTGCTGGGAGGGTGAAATGTCCAGACTCTGTAGGAAGATGACAGAGGATTCACATTCGAGACCCTCCCAGACCTTGCCCTAGAAGACTCTTCTTCTGGCTCCTTATTCATATTCTTTTTGCTATAATAAAACTGTAGCCCTAAGAATAGACTTTTCCTGAGTTCTGTGAGTTGATCCAGTGAATTATCGAACTGAAGTGGTGGTAGGAAACCTCCAATTTGTAGCCAGTTGGTCAGAAGGGTGGGTGGTGTGGGGACTCCTGATTGTGCAGGTTTCTGAAGTGAGGCAGCCTTATGGGGACTGTGGGGTCTGACCTAAGTCTGGGTAGTCAGTGTCAGATTCCAATGTGGCTGGTGTTGGAAGTGACTGTACCATATTAGATTCATCTTCCCAGGACAGGCTAATCCTTAGGAAGATAGCGATTCAAGGTACAGAAAGAGTGTCAGGACAAGAGAACACAAGGGGAGATGACAGCAGGAAGTGCTAGCCACAGGCCTGCCCAGGAGGGGGCGCTAAGCACACAGGACTGACCAGGAGGAGGTGCTAATCACAGGCTGACCAGGAGGAGGCGCAGCAGCAGGACTGACCTCAGGCACCCAGTGGCGTTGCGCAGCACCTGTGACGAATGCAGCTGTATTTTCCGATCGTCCTGAAGCGGCGAGTTTTCCCAGCCAGAGTGGGGGATTATCACTGCGTTGGTCAGCACTGCCAGGGCATCCTGGATAATTGGCATTTTGAGCGCATCGCATGACGAGAGGTTCCAAAGGACTCCTGCAAGACACACACACAAAGAGCTTGTTGGTGGCCTCAGCGTTTTCTCATCTCAGAACTGTTTTCCCTTTTGGGATAAGCAAAACCGGCAGGAAAGACCGAGATGGTGCGGCCCCGCCCGCCGTGTGTCCTCAGTGTTAAAGCTTCTATGTGCACCCCCTGGGGGGGGGGGTGCTGTGAACATCTGACAGGGGGCAGAAGACTTGGGGGTACAATTCTCTCCATCTCACCAAGCCTGGGAGAGCTGATTGAACTGAGGACACCAACCAGGCTTCAGTCATTATTAGTCCAGTGGGTGGAAGTGCCCAAATTCTACCAAGAGCAAAGAGAGGTGAGGGTCACCTGGAAGGGAGCATCTTTGTTTTGTCCCCAAACTCCATGTGCACACGTGGTCAGTCTGATTCCATATTAAAACAGCCATTGTTGGGTAGGACCTTAGGAGAAGCCAGCACCAGGGCTGAGAACAAACAGCTCAACTAGAAATTCAATATCCACTGTGATTTGTGATGGTTTGGTCGGCTTTTCTTTGAAAGCGATTGAGGGCTTATTGAAAGTTCTTCCTTAATTTATGACAAAGGGAATAGTGGGGAGTGGAAGGCATGCCTGAGATGGGCAGAGAATAATAATAATTAATGTAGGCAGAGCAAAAGCAAAATCTTTAGGACAGATGGGATGTTTGAGGCTTATAAATATTTTTCAAAGAGAATTTAAAAATTGAACAAACTTTAGAAAAGGTATTGCATATACATGATAACATGATTTGAAAACCCTTTTAAACAATTATTCAATAGTTGTTCAAATCAGTACACATAGAGGCAAAAGAAACAGAATAATACACTATTTTTCTATGAAAGAAAGACTGTATACTCTCTCAGGACAAACCTAG
>PVKH010029863.1:0-12584 GCA_004027955.1 Chaetophractus vellerosus | reverse complement strand
ATGCAGAACATGGAACAGCTAATCAGAGATGTCCAAACAAATATCATAAATCAACTTAATGAAGTGAAGGAAGAGATTAAGGATATTAAGAAGACACTGGGAGAACAAACTGAAGAAATTCTAAGCATGCATAGAAAGATAATGGTGTGAGATAGGGGTCCTTTTTCTTTCTTTTGAATATGATATCTAGCTCTCCCAGCGCCATTTTTGGAACAGACTGTTTTATCCTGGCTAAGTAGGTTTGGTAACATTGCCAAAAATCATTTAACAGCATTGAATCTGCTGCTGCTTCCACATAGCTACTATGGTAAAAAAGGAGCCCAGAATGATAGTTTTCCTTGATGGTCTCCATTCTGTTTAGTTTAACTGGTCTGTAACATTTCTGGAAAAGTAAGTTTCCATTGTGTATGCCATTTCTCAGCTGTGCTGAATGATGATTCCAGGATTACTCTGGTCTTTCAGGGGAGTGATAATTCCAGGTATCATGACCAGGTGTTGAAAGGCAGGATCCTTAGGACCTGGTTACCCCAGCTAGAAATTCTAGTACAATATTGAATAACATTTGTGACAGTGAACACCCTTGTCTTATTCCTGATCTCAGTGGGAAAGCTTTCAATCTTTCACTGTTTAGTACAATGCTAACTGTAGGTGTTTCATATATGCACTTTACCATGTTGAGAAAGTTTCTTTCTATTCTTATCTTTTGCTTTTATCAGGAAAGGATGCTGTACTTTGTCAAATACCTTTTCTGCATCAATCAAGATGATCATGTGATTTTTCTTCTTCAATATATTAATGTGGTTTATTACACTAAGTGATTTTTTTTATGTTGAATCCCTCTTGCATACCTGGGATAATACCCACAAGATCATGGTGCATAATTCTTTCACTGTGCTTTTGGATTAGGTTTGTAAGTGTTTTGCTGATGATTTTTGCATCTATATTTATTAGAAAGATTGGTCTGTAATTTTCTTTTTTCATAGTACCTTTATCTGTTTTTGGTTTTAGGGTAATATTTGCTTCATAGAATGAGTTTGGTAGCATTCCTTCTTGTTCAATTTTTTAAAAGAGCTTGAACAAGACTGATAATAAGGCATCTTTGAATGATTGGTAAAATTCACCTGTAAAGTTATCTGGTCATGAGCTTTTCATTTTGGGGAGGTTTTTGAAGGCTGTTTCAATCTCTTTACTTGTGATTGGTTTGTTGAGGTCTTCTCTTTCTTCTAGGGTCAGTGTAGAATGTTTTCATGTTTCTAGGAATTTGTCCTTTTTGCCTATGTTTGTAGTTTTTGATGTACAGTTGTTCATAGTATCATTTTATGATCTCACATTTCTGTGGGGTCAGGGATAATGTTCCCCTTTTCCTTGTATTTTTTATTTTTTAAAATTCTGCTTCATTCTTCATTAATTACATTCACATATATATTCCAGTGCTGTTAATTACATCAACAATGTTGTAGTACCATCACCACCATCTATATCCAAAATATTTCCATTGTTCCATATAGTACCCTGTACATTTTATACCTTAACTTCCCATTCCCTATCCTCACTCTGTGCCCTGGTTACATATATTCTAGATTTTGACTCTATGATTTTGCTAATTCTAATTAATTCATATCAGTGAAATCATTCATTTTTTGTTTTATCTGTTTTATTTTACTCAATATGATGTTGTCAAAATTTATTCATGTTGTAGTATATGTCAGGACTTCATTCCTTTTTAAGACTGAATAATATTCCATTGTATGTGTGTACCACATTTTGTTTATCTGTTCATCAGTTGATGGACAGAATATAAGTTCTGGCTCTTTTATTTAGCTCTTTGACCAAGTTTGGAAATTGTGAATAATGCCACTATGAAGTTACCAAAGTGCACTATGTGTTGGTTTCCTTGTTTTCAATTTTTTGGGTGTATACTTAGAAGTGTGATTGTTGGGTCCTATGATAATTTCTATATTTAACTTACTGAGGAGCTACCAAACCACAGTGGCTGCACTATTTTACATTGCCATCAACAATGAATGAGTATTCCTATTTCTCTGTATCTTCTCCAACACTTATAATTTTCCATTTTTTATAGTAGCCATTTTAATGGTTGTGAAATGGTATCTCATTGTGGTTTTGATTTGCATTTCCCTGATGGCTAAAGATGTTGAGCATCTTTTCATGAGCTTTCTAGCTATTTGTAGATCTTCTCTGTAGAGATGTCTTCTCAATTCTTTTTCCCATTTTTAATTGGGTAGCTTGTTTTTGTTGCTAAGTTGAAGGATTTATTTATATATTAGAGATATTAAACCTTTATGCAATATATGGTGTCCAAACATTTTTTCCCATTGTGGGTGATGTCGTATTACTATCCTAATAAAGTCCTTTGAGACATAAAATTTTAAGATTTTGATGAGACCCCATTTATCTATATTTTCTTTTTATTTTTTGCTTGTGCTTTGAGACTTAACTCTAAGAATCCATCTTTTAACACAAGATACTGAGGGTTCTTCCTTACATTTTTCTCCTAAGAGTTTGATATTTCTGACTCTTATATTTAGCTCTTTGACCCAGTTTGGGGTGATTTTTCGTAAGTTTTGAAGTAAGGGTCCTTTTCATTTTTTTCAAGTGGTGAAGAGATTATTTTTTCTTTATTTTGTCCCTTGGCCATATATCATGTGGCCCTAAATGTGAATGTTGATTTCTGAGCGCCATTTGTTTGGTGTATATGCCTGTCCTTGTGTCACTATCAAGCCATTTTGATTATTGTGACTTAGTAATAACTTTTAAGAATGGGAAGTGTGATTACTCCAACTTCTATCTTCTTTTCCAAGATAATTTTGGTTATTTAGAGCCCCTTAAACTTCTGTATAAATTTAAAGATTTGCTTTCCCATTTCTGCAAAGAAGGTTGTTGGAATTTTGATTGGGATTGTGTTAAATCTATGAATCATTTTGAGTAGGATCTTAGCAAAATTTAGTCTTCCAATCATTACCATGGAGTAACTTTCCATATATTTAGGTCTTCTTTAACTTCTTTTAGTGAATCACTACAGTGATTTGTAGTTTTATGTGTACAGGTTCTTTAAATCCTTGGCTAGATTTATCCCTAGATATTTTATTCTTTTAGTTGTTATTATAAATGGAATTTTTAATTTTTTTTCTTGATTTCTTCTGATTGTTCACTGTGTGTGCATAGAAACACTGCTGATTTGGGGGTATTGATTTTGTACCTCCTCATTTGCCTAATTTCATTTAATAGCCCTAGGACTTTGTTGTTGATTTTTTTAGTATTTTCTGTATATAGGATCTTGTCATCTGCAAATAGGGAAAATTTTACTTCTTCATTTCTAATTTAGATAATTTTATTTCTTTTCATTGCTTAATTTCTATTACAAGAACTTCCAATACAATGTTGAAGGACAATGGTGACAATGAACATACATGTTTTGTACGTAATCTGACATGCAAATCTTTCAGTATTTCACCATTAGCTAGCATGTTAGCTATGGAATTTTCAAGGATACTCCTTGTCATGTTCAGAGATTTGCCTTCTATTCCTAGTGTTCTAAGTGTTTTTATGCAGAAAGGATGTTGGGTTTTGTCAAATGCCATTTTGGCATCAATTAAGATAATCATGTGGTCTTCCCCCTTTATTCAGGTATTGTGGTGTATTACATTAATTGATTGCCTTATGTTGAACAGCTTTTGTCTACCTGGTATAAATCCCACTTGGTCTTGGTGTATAATTCTTTTACTAAGCTGTTAGATTCAGTTTGTTAGTGTTTTAATGAGGATTTTGCAGCTATATTCATAACAGATATTTATTTTCTTGTGGCATCTTTATCTGTTTTTGATATGTGGGTGATGACCTCATAAAATGAATTAGAAAGTGTTACCCCTCTTCAAGTTTTTAAAAAGAGTTTGAGCAGAATTGGAGGTAAGTCTCTTTGAGTGTTTGGTAAAATTGTCCTGTAAAACCATCTGTTCTTGCTTTGTTGTTGTTGTTGTGAGGTTTTTGACTAATAATCAATCTCTTTACTAGTAGTTGTTTCTTTGAAAGCTTCTATTTCTTCTTAAGTCAGTGTAAGTACTTCATTTTCTCTTAAAATTTCCCCATTTAATCTAGGTTACTAATTTATTGGTGTACAATTGTTCCTAATATACTCTTACAGTCCTTACTATTTCAGCAGGGTCAGTAGTAATGTCCTCCTTTTCATTTCTGATTTTCATTATTTGTACCCTCTCTATTCTTTTTCTTTGTCAGTGTAGTTAATGGTTTGTAAATTTTATTGGTCTTTTCAAAGAACTAACTTTTGGGTTTGTTGATTATCCTATTGTGTTTTTTCCCTCTATTTTATTTTCACTCAAAATTTCTTTTCTTTCTTCTGATCCTTTTGGATTTAGTTTGCATTTTCTTTTGTATGTCTTTCAGTTTTTAGATTAGGTGTCTTATTTGAAGACTTTCTTCTTTTTTAACGTAAACACTTAGAGCCATAAATTTGACTGTCAGCACTGTCTTTGCATCATTGTATAGGTTTTGGTATGTTGTATTTTCATTTTCACTCACTTCAAGATATTGCCTAATTTCCCTTGTGGTTTCATTTTTTGTTGTTGTTGTTGTTACATATCCCCTCCCCCATCCCTTTATGCTTGCTCTTGCTGTGTTCATCTTTTTTGCATTCTTCTGTGTCTGCTTTTTTCTCCACCCCGTTGCAGCAACACACTAAGTCAGCCCACTGCGCAGGTGGCCTGCCCCACTGTGGGCGGCTCTGTTCCGTTCACAGGTGGCAGCTCTGCTCCGTTCATGGGCGGTGGCTCTGCTCTGTTCGCAGGCGGCTAGCCCTGCCTGTGGCGGCTCTGCCCCGCCCATGGTGGCTTTGCCCTCTCAAGGCGGTCTGCCTGCTTTGGAGAGGTCCCCAGGAACCGAACCTGGGGTCTCCCATGTGGTGTACCTGTGCCCTATCCACTGGGCTACAGCTGGCCCACAACATACTCTTAAACAACCAAAGGATTAAAAATGAAACCACAGGGGTCCGGCTGTGGCCCAGTGGATAGGGTGCGGGTACACCACATGGGAGGCCCCGGGTTTGGTTCCCGGGGACCTCTCTGAGCAGGCAGACCACCTGAGAAGGCAAAGCCACTGTGGGCAGGGCAGAGCCACCATGGGCAGGGCAGAAAGCCGCCACTGGCAGGGTAAAGCCGCCACGGGCAGGGCAAAAGCTGCCACAGGCAAGGAGCCGCCTGTGAATGGAGCAAAGCCACCTGTGAATGGATCAAAAAAAAGCCGCCTGGGAACGGAAGCAGACCCGCCCACAAGCGGGGCAAGCCTCCTGCACAGTGGGCTGACTCGGGGCATTGCCGCAGCGGGAGGAGTCAAATGCAGACACAGAAGAACACACACAAAAAATGAACACACAGCAAAAGCAAGCAGAAAAGGGGAGGGATATGTAACAAAAAAAAAGAGTATGTTGTTTAATTTTGACATATTTGTGAATTTCCCAATTCATCGGATAGAAAAATATTAACCATGCATGTAGTAACCAAAAGAGAACTGTGATAGCTGTCTAATGAACTAATATAGATAAAATAGACTTAAAGTAAAAAAAAAAAGTTACAAGGGACAAAATTGGTCATTATATACTGATAAAGGGGTCAATTCAACAAGAAGACATAACAGTTATAAATATATATGCACCTAACATCAAAACCCCAAAATATATGAATCAAATATTTACAGATTTGAAAGGAGAAACTAATGGTCCTATATTAATACTGAGATTTTAATACACCATTTTCAATAATGGATAGAACATTTAGTCAAAAGTTCAACAAGGAAATACAAGACTTCAACAATACTTTAAACTGACTAAACCTAACAAACATAGTATACTTCACCCAACAATAACAGAATACATTCCTTTTAAGTGCACAAAGATCATTTTCCAGGATATAGCATATGTTAGAACATAAAACAACTATCATGAATTTTAAAATACTGAAATCATACAATATATTTTCTCTGACCACAAAAGAATGAATCTAGAAATTAATAACAGAGGAAGAGAAAAAATAAGAGAAGGAGAAATGAGGAATGTTTTTGTTTCTTTGAATTAAGGGCGTCTCTTACAGACAGCCTAAATTTGGATCATGCTCTTTTAATCCATTTTGCCAATATTTTCCGCTTGACTGGAGAGTTTAATCCATTTACATTTAAAGTCACTATTGGTAATGCAGGACTTTTTTCTGCCATTCTGTATTTTGTCTTTGTATGTCTTATACTTTTTTGCCACTAAATTCTTCCATTAATGCCTACTTTTATACTTTTTGGATTTTTTTTTTGGCATTTTACCAAACTGCATGCCTTCTCTTTTCTATCTGTATATATTTTCATGTATTTTTCTTGTGATTACCAAGGAGTTAAAATTTAACATTCTAAATATATAACAACCATATTTGTTTTGATACCAGCTTGACTTCAGTAGTATATACATGTATTTGCTTTTATCCCACCAATCCTTCCAACTTTTGTACTTGTTACCATTTATAGCTTTTTACATTGTATGTCCTGAACCATAGGTTTATCATTACTTTTTTTTAAGATTTATTTTATTTATTTCTCCCCACCCCCTCATTGTTTACACTTGCTGTGTCTGTTCATTGTGTGCCCATCTTCTTTCTGTTTTTTTAATAGGCACCAGGAATCGAACCCTGGGAAATACCATGTGGTAGGGAGGCACCTAATCACTTGAGCCACCTCTGATTCCTGCTTTGTTGTGTCTCTCATTATGTTTTCCTTCTTGTGTCTCATATTATGTCATCTTGTTGTGTCAGCTCGTTGCACCAGCTTGTTGCATCAGCTTACTGTCTTGCTCATCTTCCTTAGGAGTCACTGGGAACCCAACTTGCAACCTCCCATGTGGTAGGTGGATGCTCTATCCTTTGAGCCACATCTGTTTCCCTATCATTACTTTTTATGTATTTGCATTTTAGCACCTGTAGGAAGTAAGAAGTGGAGTTACATATTAAACAATACAATATAATAATATCGGCATTTATAATTACCCAAATGGTTACTTTTACTATAGGTCTTTATTTCTTCTTGCACATTGAACCACTGCGTAGTTACCTTTCATTTCAGTATGAAAAATTTAGAATTGCTTGTAAGGCAGTACTGGTAGTGATGAACTACCTCATCTTTTGTTTATCTGGGAATGTCTTTATCTCTCCCTCATTTTCAAAGGAAGTCTTACCAGATATGAAATTCTTGGTCGGCAGCTGTATTTTTTTTAAGCAATTTAAGTATTTCATCCAACAACTTCTTGTTTCCATAGTTTCTGATGAAAAATCAGCACTCCATGTAATTGGGGCTCCCTTGTACATAGCACATTGTTTTTCTCTTGCAGCTATCAGAACTCTCTCCTTGTATTTTGCATTCAGTAGTGTGATCAACATGTGATGGGATGAGTTTTTCTGAATGTTTATGCAGATTGGTACTTTCTGAGCTTCTTGGAATGCATATTTTTATCTTTTGATAAGTTTGGGAAGCTCTCTGTCATCATTTCTTTGCATACTCCTTCTGCCTCTTTCTCTTTTTCAACTCCTTCTGGGACTACCATAATACCTATATTGGTAAACTTGATGGGGTCCTAGAAGAGTCTTAGGCTGTTTTTGTTTCTTATAATTCTTTTTACTTTCTGTTCCTCAGCCTTATTCATTTCAATTGTTTTCTCTTTGAATTTACTGATTCTTTTTTCTGCCAGCTGCAGTCTGCTTTTACTGATTCTTTCTTTCTGCCAGCTACAGTCTGCTTTTGAAACCCTCTCTGGGATTTGTCATTTAATTTACTGTGGCCTTCAACCTCAGTACTTCTGTTTGTTTCCTTTTTAAATTTTCTATCTCTTACTAGGATTCTTATTCATTGTTTTCCTGACATCCTTTAGTTCTTTCTTTGTATATTTCTCCCTCTCCTTGAGAATTCTTAAGATCAATTTTTAAAGGCTTTGTGTGGTACCTCCACATTCTTATTTTTTTGTTGCTGTTGATGTTTTCCATTGCAACAATAGACTTTATGCAAGGGGGGAGTACTTTGGCTCTGTTATCCAGTTGCTGGCTATTTGATCCTAAGGGTCTATATTGTTCTCTGTGATTTTGTGTAAAGAAAGCTAAAGCATCCCATTCTCATTCATGAACAAGGAGATAAAAAAAAGTAATTTGTAATTAGGGTACCTAGAGCAGGAGTGCCTGAAAACCATGCTTTATTTCCTTGATGTTATTTTGTACAGTTCCATCCCAAATAATGGTCTCAATTTTTTTAGCTTTTACATGATATATAAAGATTGCACTATCAATGAAAAAATTGAAGTCCAACTTCTACAATATCCTGAAGGCCAAAAAATCCTCTTAATTTACATTTTGTCTCAGGTGAAGAGAAAGTTAGTATAATTTGGATGCCGCTAAGGCCTAGAAGGAGGCACTGGGGGTTAGGGAAAGATTGGGCAGAAAATTGGGGGCCCATATCAGTAGGCAATGTGCATGATAAATGGGTTGAAGTATTATCTAAAAGAGGATGATGATTAAATTTTATTTCTTTGACTGAAAGGACAGGAATATGTATAGGACTTAGTTCTTTTTCCTGGTTTGTTGTCAATTTGCCCATTTTGGAACAAAGATATGTGTGCTTGTAATAATCCAAGGAAATCTCTTCCAAGAAGGTGAATTGGGACAATGAGGACTGCTAAAAATGGATGAGTGCCTTGATAAGGTCCTTATTGAAAGGGAATTGGGAGGAATTTAAAGATGTTCACGGGTGTGTTGAAGAGTTGCACCATTTGAAATGTTTCTGTAATCTAAGGAGGAGAATTAATGAGGGTGGTGGGATTTAAGACACGGAAGGAGGCCCCAGTATCTATTAGAGCCTGTTGTACACTCACTTCTAATTACCAGATCTAGTTCAACTAAAGATGGGAATGGACAATTGGAAAGACCTCTGCTGTATTTCAGGAGCAGCCATAGCAGCCACATTGAAAGGCACCTTGCTTTTCAAAGAGAGCACTGAGGCACTTGCTGCTGTTTTCAGGATTTTTTATTCTTTGGCAGTCTCTTTTCCAATGTCCAGATTGTTAACAGTAATTATAAGGACCAGTGTCCTGAATCCTGGGTGCCTGCTCCTCCTCCCAGCCCTGAGGCAGGTACCAGCCAAACTCTAGCATGTACTGCCTAACCTCCACCCTGCCCTGAGGAATCTGCCTTCTAACAGCTGCCTGAAGAGTTTAATCCTGTCTCACCAGATGAAAATGCAAAGGAATGCCCTGAGGTCAGTAGCTTGCAAAGCATTTCTAATACTTTTCCTTAACCAAGACCCACCCCTCTTCTCTTCTAGATCTATTACTAAACTACAATCACAAACTCCCAAAGGCAAAGAACAAAGTGTGATGACCCATGAGGAAGTATGCTATACTCTGAAAGAACTGCATGAGTTTTCCAACTTATATAGACAGAAATCAGGGGAATATGTGTGGGAATGGATACTAATGGTATGGGAAAATGGTAGAAGGAATATAAAGTTGGATCAGTCTGAATTTATTGATATGGGCTCACTAAGCAGGAATTCTGGATTCAAGGCTGTAGCTCGAGAGATTAGAAAGGGCTCTACCAGTTTTTTGTTTTTTTTTTTTTTGGGTGGCTGACTGAAACATGGACCAAAGAATGCCTAAAATGTCTGAGGTTGAGATGCCCAATTTATTCTGGTATTGAGTAGAAGAGAGAATTCAAAGGCTTAGAGAGATTGGAATGCTGGCATGGATTTATCATTTATGTCTTGCCCACCCACCCCAGGAATGTCCAGAAGACATACCTTTAACCAGGAGTTTGAGGAATTAATTTGTAAGACTAACTCCATCTTCCCTGAAGAGCTCTATGATTGCTCTTCTCTGTAGTCCAGATATTACTGTAGGGAGAGCTGTAATGGAAGTAGAATCCTTAAACATTAGTAATTTTGCATTGGGGAAAAGGAAATGATCAGACATTTTGGGGATTATTAGACAATGGCTCAAAAGGGACATTAATTCCAGGAGAACCAATTTATGGCAGTGGAGCGCTTTGATATTATTTGTGAATTTTTAAAAAAGATATTGATTATATTTGTAAACTGGTCTGTTCCTTTGAGTGTGATACCCTCTGATTGCATTAAATTCTTAAGGCTCTATGTATTTTGGCAGTTTGTGATATTTGCATAAAATTAAGCTTGAAAATGACCCTTCTACTTTATTTTTAATCTCTTCGTTATAGTAAATGTGGTTTGCCACAATGCTGCTGATGCAAAGCAATTGAAATGGGTTAGCTTTTATAAGGTTAAAAAAGCTTTTAAGCTTACAATTCTGAAGACGTGACATGTCCAAATCAAAGCCTCAACAGAGATGCTTTCTCACCAAAGTCAATTGCTTGTGATGCTGGGGACCTGCAATGTGGTGAAGCAAGATGGCAGCCAATTTCTGCCAAGGTCCATGTCTTCCACTCTGGGCTCACCATCTCCCAGACGCCAGCTGTGGCATAGGGCTTGTCTCTTTATGGGCCTCCTCTCTCAGTCTCAGCTGCTCTGCTTTCTCCCCAATTTCAGCTGTGGCCTATTAAGCATATGGCTAGGCTCCTCTCCTCAACCTTGAGCTGGTCCCTTGGCCCAGCCATGTTTCCTTGTTTATACTATCATATTTTAAATTTTAACCAGTATATGGGCATAAATAAACATAACCACACAGTTAATATTATGGATAGAGGCACTGTATTCCTTTCTATTGATTCATATTTATTTCACCCATACTATGCTTTATATATAATTCTTCATATTATAAACAAATCTGATGAGTTAAATTATATGTACATAACTTATTTCCAGGTGTTTCTTTAAAATATGTCCTTAAAAATGGACTTGAGGGACAAAATTATTTGCTCATAAATGAGATCATTATGGAGTTCTAACCAAATGCTAGAAACTTTTTATATCTTATCTAATATACTACTGGAGTCTATACTATATTTCATATATTATTGCATATAACTCTAAACATAAGAGCCATGCATATATCTAAAGTTTTTATTAATAATCTCATTATACAAATGTAGTTAGCAATCTCTAGATTCTCACAGACATTAATTTTCTGTTGAAGGCAAAGCACTTACTTTTAATAAGTTCCAGATCACAAATCCCTCTTAAAAACTAATTCTCTTGGTTAAGTTAAAGAAGGCTAATATGTGTTTACATTAACGTATTGTTTGGAAATTCAAAATTAGTGTTCCACAGATTTTTCGATTTCTAAATAAAGAGAAAAGTCGTCCAAATAGCACGTCTAAACAAAGGCAGGATTCAATGTAGGTGATTTGGGCAGATAGAAACACATAGGAAGGGGCCCATATAGATAGTTATATGAATTCAGCTGACTTCTGAAACATCATATATATATATATATATATATATATATATATATGCACACGTATGTATGTATAATTTTCTTGAAAGCAAAACAAGTTTAGATTTCAATCATATTTGTTGAATTTTTAAGTCTTTTTAGAGAATTGCTTGTTACTTTCAATTGTCTTCTTCTCATCTCTGACCTTTGAGGTGATGGGAAAGGTCTGGGGTCGCACAATTGTAATTTTGTGTTCTGGTGTCGTTATCCATGATTTCTGGAAAGTTATTATTTTTTAAGATTTTTGAAGTTTTTTTTTTTCTTTTTAATGATCAAAAAACAAATGCTCCCTTAATCCCTAAATTTTCCCCTACTGTTCTCTGGTTATTTCTGTGTTGGCTTCAGCAAGTAGGCTGTGGTTTTCTCTTTTTCATGACCACTTCTAATTGCCAAGCACAGTATTTTCACAGTTAAATAATTTCTCGTTGTAAACAAACTGTGGAACTGCCCAGGAAAGCTGTTACCTGTAAATCTAACATTTTAAAAATGGAATGTATATGGATTAGTATGAAGAGTAATTGACATGGACACTATATTGCACAATTATAAGGAGCAAAAGGAAAATAAGGATAATTGTTTCTCCTGAAGTTGTGCAAAGTGGTAGCCTAGGGGGATTCACTCTGTATTGCTCAGGTTTGCGATGGTATTTATAATGTTTGAATTATTTCTTCTTATCAACAAAAAGATTGTTGTGTTCTTTGAACATCTACTCTAGATTTCTAATTCAAAATAATGTACAAAAGTCAAACACACACCATGTAAAATCTATGTCAGTGCATTTGATTTAATTGTGACTAATCCAGTCACTGCAAAAGTTGAATGTGAAAAAAAGTAAGATCTATTAGGCATGTGCCATTTTATGCACTCCAATGCTAAAGATCATTTCCTGGTTCTTTTAAAATTCCATTTGGAAGTAAAAAAGAATAAGATTTTGGTTTTGTGGTTGTTTACCTTGCTTTAAATAAAGTTATGAGACTCATTAGATGAAAACCAGTGAAACTAGTATATTTTTAACTTTGAGAGAAGTGATTTAGGTAACAATTTTAATGCCTTTTCACTTTTCATGGACATTCTTGAGTGATGATCCCAGCACTAAAATACTACAAATATTCCTGTGAGAGATAGTGCTAAG
>PVKH010029862.1:0-12590 GCA_004027955.1 Chaetophractus vellerosus | reverse complement strand
AGAGTTTCTCTCAAACTCTGCCCTCCATGGAGTTATTTATTTTTAATTCTGTGTCTAGTAACTCCTTGACAGAGTATTATAAAACCAACCTACACTTTGACCTAGCTCTGATATTACCTTCACCCATACCTTCGCCCCATCTCTCTAAAAAAGATCATTGCAAGATTTCTTTTTCTCTGTCAACACTACCTTGCAAATAATTTTCCTTCTTTAATTACTTCCAGGATTGACAGTGACAACTATAGCATGGTGGTAAAGAAGGAATCATGACTCCAAGATGCCGGGCACATGGGTGTGGCCATCCTATTGGCACTGATATATGGGTGTTAGGACCAGATATTAGCCTAATTACTAGGAAGTATCCTAAGAATTTATGGCTATTGTTTCTGTAATGTAAAACTGATTGCACCAAATATACTCAGAACTGGCATACTTACATACTTTTTTGATGAGTAATCCATGCTGCCATTTTTGCAATGAAGGGAAGCTAGTTTTGGTTCAGGATGCAGCCTCTTCATCCTGTGGGCACCTCTGTTATGGGTTTTGATTGGGCATTATCGGTCTCTGACTTGTAATATTTGGCTTCTCTCAGCCGCATCGGTATGGAATTTATAAATTGGTATTGCGTCTGTGTGCATTCCACCCAATGATACCCAGCTTAAACGACACTCTATGGAGGTAAATTTTCTTAGTATCTCCTGGAATGAATACTTGTCTCTGAACACTATTTTGAATTGCCATGTAAAATGCTAAATCAAACTTCAGGCATCTAGATAGTCACTTTGCTTGATTTTCCCAAAGAAGAGTTTCTGAGACAACAGTGGTTGCTCATCATGTCTTTGTAACGTGCATGTTTTTACGAAGGAACAAGCTCATCTTGAGCATAAATAGTACATAGCTTCACCATCCACATATTAAACTATCTGGCATAGTTGTGTTGAGATTGGGACAAAATGTGAATAAACTCTCAAAGGATAATGGCTTATTTGTGTGTGGCAACATCAACCTAATGCCAGGTAAGATTCGTGCCTGGTCAACGTTCCCGATGGTGGTGGCGTGAATAACAGGATATCGGACAGTGTTCCGTTAATTCCAATTGGCAGTCAGCTCTGCCAAGGATATTGGATACTGTTCCATGTTTATTTCCTGTTGCCTCTTGAAATCAGCTCCAAGTGAGTAAAGCAAAGGACACCTTTTGATCTTTTTAAGTGCTCCCTGCGAAAGTTCTGCAATTTGCTCTCTGCAGCTCCTTCTATCTCAACTGAGCAGGTGTATTTTCACAACTTTACCTATTCCACCAAAAGTCCTTGGGCACCATGCAAACAGGCAGATGCTAGAAAACCACGTAGATTAACCTCTTCTAGTAGAATGCAGACCCAGTATGGAAAGGGGTGTGTTAGGTTTCTCTGTATGTTTCCAGCACCATTGGAGACATATAATCATCCCCTTGGGAAAGCAGAAGGAACAGCATAATGCCAAGTGTCTCTAATCATCAGGGGAGTAATTATTTCATAATAACCACATTCTTTCTTTGCATCATCCTACTATTGGTTCACAACAACAAATGGCTTGGGCAAACCAGGGTGTAGAGCAAGAAAAAATGTGGGAAGGAGTAAAGACTTTACACTCTTTCCTAATTAAAAATTCAACTGCCTTTACCACAGCCTTTACGTTTTTACAGTTTGACCCCTTACTGGAATGAAGAGAGAACACA
The DNA here is from genome assembly GCA_004027955.1 of Chaetophractus vellerosus. Classification (NCBI taxonomy): domain Eukaryota; kingdom Metazoa; phylum Chordata; class Mammalia; order Cingulata; family Chlamyphoridae; genus Chaetophractus; species Chaetophractus vellerosus. Next base: position 10,876 of record PVKH010029862.1, on the reverse strand, counting down.
AAATCAATCAAGCAGAGAGTGTGGGAGCATGGAACCCTGGTCTCTTTCCTTTGGATTTGTAGATGCCAGTGAGCAATAACTTTCAGAGATGAAGGCAAGAATCAGAAAATGTCCAACAGTGCTCAAAAAAATGATGATCTAGTTATTATTTAAGTAAGGTCCTCAGATAAAAGGCTTAAAATCCCTTTGAGATGCACATTATATCGAGCCAAACAAATGTCTGAGAAACTTGATATTGCCCATAAGAGCTTCATGTCCAAGAAGACTGAACACAGCTCTACTGTGTCAGTTGTAGGATGTGGGAAAGTTCATTGAACTCTCTGAGCTTCTATTTCCTCATTAGTTAAATGGAATAATAATAATAGTTAATGCATGATTACAGTAGGAATTAAATGAAGTCATCTATGTAAGTTCAAGGCACAGTGCCTGGAATGTAGTAAGCACTCAATAAATGGGCAATATTAGTGCCATTATCATATCATCATTATTAAGGCAGGAGACCTCTGGCTCGTCACTCAGTACCAAATGGTCTGAGTTTTCCAGTGTAAGCAAGTTGATTTAACGCTACATTTGAAGGCGAGAGTGTATGTGTGGATGTGTATATGTGTGTGTTTGTGTGGGGCAGAGCAGATCTAAGATCAGAATTCATGCTCTATGGTTTGGTTACCCTCGTGAGCTAGAGATGAGGTCTCCAGGATAAAAAAGAAAAGCATTATTGCACCCAGGGATTCCATAAAATATATGAGTCAGAAAGAGAAGGGAGCAAGCCATTCTTTGAATTTTTTGCTTCTGGAGATAATTGCTTACAATTAAATCTTTTGTTTTACTTTTCTTGCCTCAGCTAAGTAAGTTTTCTGAGATGCTCTGCAACTGTGAGTCTCCTATCTTCTTTGTAAGTTTGCTTCTTCATTAGCAAACCTGAAGTCTATGAGAATATCCACAATGAGAAATTTAGGCTACACGTTATGTATGAGCATTTAGAAACAATCTTTCTTGGAGGAGGAAGGTAGACTGTTTGGAAGTGCTACCTTCTTCCCCAGGCCTAAATGAAGGAAGTTGACAGAAGAAATTATGTTGGTATCAGGTAAGAAGGGATTGGTGACTGTTCCTCTGTGTCAAATTTTGGTAAAATTCTCTTGGACAAAACTATTACTGGTTCTGTGAGCTTGGGCACATTACTTATCTCCCTGTGACTCAGGTTCCTCATATCTAAAGTATAGTAGTAATAGCAACTAACTCATGAAGTTGTAAAACACTTAAAACAGTGCCAGGCACACAATAAAAGCTATACAAGCATTTGTTAAGCAAATAATGAACGAATAAAGCAGGAGAATATAATTGTTTTCTATGTTATCACTTTATTTCTTACAAAAATATATGCTTATAATTTACATTTATATGCACACACCTATTTATCAGAATATATAAAAGAAATATTCTTAAAGGAGTGAATTGATCTGTAGTCAGAAATCTGAACCAGAATTTGTTTTTTTAAAAAAATCCAGATCCAAATATTTCAATACCCTAAATTTGATAAACATTTTAAAAATTCTTAAGACTTCTTAAGAATGTTGTATCTCCTCTCTGAACTGAGTTTATTCATCCTTGACTCTCTCCAGGCCCCTTAGAATTCTAAGGATCTATTATGTAAAGAACCTTTGCTGGTATTATTATATTCTATAAAGTGATTGGTTGATTGGCTATGACTCTTGTTCATTAGAGTCTATAATGGCATTAACCTTTACTATCATACAAAGACAGCTCTTGCTTTATTTTGTTATCATTATGATTTATGAAGTGATTGGCTATGACTCCTGTTCATTAAGCAAGGATAAGAGACATCTCCTTTCTGATTTTTTGGGGTCCCCAAACCCGAAACGGTATGGGAACTTATATTTCATTCCTTATCATCAGCTATAATCAAATTCAATCAATCAAAGAATTAAGGCTAGTCTCATCTTTTCTCTTTGGTTCCTCTTCCCTGGCCAATCTGACCATGGGCCTGAAGAACTGTTTCCTAAGGCTTGCTTGTCATAGTCCTATTCTGATAGCAGCACCTAAGACTCCATATGTGTGAAGATCAGAAAGAGAGCCAAGTAGAACCTCAGGTTCCCTGATTTGAACCATTGGCCCCGGGGGACTCACCTTGGTTGACACAAGTCAGTGTAAGGGAAAGCAGGAACAAAAGCAGACAGTACAGTCAGTATTAACATATTTGAGATTTCTTTGCAGTCTATCAGAATATCCTCTGAATCTAAGACCTTTTATATGAGGCATTTAATCTCATTCCTGGAACAATGCCATGCAATTTTAAACATTTAGATAATACCACAAAAGTAAAGCAACAGCACGTTCAAACATCAATCACTGTGAACCTGTCCACCCACCTTGTTTTTTGTTTTTGTTTGTTTAATAGATGAAAAACTGAGGGAAAAGGGAGACAACTGGTTATAGGAAAAACAGAAACAAACAGATTAGAGCCTGACTTTCTAACATGGCAGAAAAGGCCTCCAAAGGAGGATCACCCGCTGGGTCAGTAATCCAGGACTGAGGCAATGGTTTCAGCTCATAATAATGCTCAACCTAGGATTCATTTTCAACTTGCAGTGGTAAGAGTAAAGTGCAATCACTCACCAGCTGTCAAATTCTTGGTCTGATCCCTCAGAAACTACTCTGGTAATATCCGGAGATATAAGATACCATATTAGCTGACGCAGACATTGCGACTGCACTGTTAACACCCTGCTGATGGGAGGTCATTATAGTTTAACCTTGGACCAGTCTTTTTAACCTCTGTGTCCAGTAGTCTTAATGTATAAAATGAAGGTGTTGGACTAGATAATTTAAAGGGTATCTTCTAGCATTGACAATCAAGAGCTATCAATCTAATATAAATTAATTAAATAAAATAAAGGAACCACATTCTTAAACTTATAATAATTAGACATTATAGACTCAGTTCTTAAAATTCAAGGTTGTTGTTATATAACACCAAAAAAAAAAAAAAAAGGAAAGAAGAGATAAAGAAAGTAAGAGGAGGGGAGGGAAAGAGGGCTGGGGAAAGGTAGAAAGAAGAAAAGAGAGAAGGAGGGAGTGACAAAAAGAAAGAAAGAGAAAGAAAGAAAGAAAGGAAGAAGAAAGGAAGAAAGGAAGGAAGGAGGGAGGGAGGGAGGGCGGAAGGAAGGGAAGGAGGAAAAAAGGAAAAAGAAAAAACAAAGAAAAATGGCAGATAAAAAAGAAAAAAATCTTGTAAATATCACTGATATAACTTTAGGAGATGAATATCAGAGGATCCATATATGTGCCTTGATGATGGTAGAGTGCTGTTAAAATAATGAATTCAGAAATGAGAATACTTTGGCCCACATCCTAGTCTGGCTACCTATAACCTGAGTGACTAGCAGCTAGTTATTCATTTTTTCCATGCCTTGGTTGTCTTATCTGCAAAATGATGATAATAGTTACTGTCTCATAGGAATTATATCATCAGTATCTGGTCAAGAACAACAAAAAAATGCTATGATCTCTAGGAGAAAAAAAAAACAAATTATAGAACAGTGTATGCAGAATGGTCTGTTTTACGTAAGAAATAACGGGAAATAAAAAGGAATATATGTGGGTGTTTATTTTAAAAAAAGAAGCATTTGAAGGTTAATCAGAAACCAAGAAATTTCTCAATATGGAATGTGTTGGAGAACAGCATAGAGGCCATAGGGATGAGAAAGAAACTTGACTGAGAATACTTTTCCTTTAGGTTTGAGTTTATAATGATGTGCATATATTACATAATAAAAGAATAAGGTTAAATCAAAAAGAAAAAAATCCACCTTAAAACTAAACAAAACAGGAGAGTGGATGTAGCTCAAGTGATTGAGCGCCTGCTTCTCATGTATGACATCCTGGGTTTGAACCCCAGTACCTACTAAAAACAAACAAATAAATGAAAAATCCAACTCTCATTGGGGAGCCGGTATAGCTTAGTGGTTGAAATCCTTCTTCCCATGTATGAGGTCCTGGGTTCAATCCCCAGTACTTCCCCACAAAAAAACAAAACCAACCAACCAAACAAAAAAAAACACAACTTAATAGAAAGAAATAAACCTAACTGTTTATCTAATTGGTAACATAGGCAAGTAACTTTTGAACAGTACTCTGAGTATATATATTTAGCAGGATATGTTCTAAGGCCAGAAAAAGCTGCAAATAAATCTTAAATTTACATAGCAAATTTATCATCTGCAATAATATTGATTGTAATTTTGAAACTCTTTTATCTGTATTGTAGGATTAGGAACCAAGAATTTCATTGAAAGGGAAACATTAGAATATTTTTTAAAAGAAGAAATGAAGTAAAAACCCATAATGTTTAATTTGAATTGGAAACATCCATATGGACTTGTGATTTATTTATAATTATGTTTATATCTATCTATCTCTATGTCTACGTCTATCTACCTATCTATTCCTAGCCTGGAAGCAATGTTACCCCAGTAGCAATAAGCACACTTAATACTCAGATTTTGATTTTTAAGTGCCATAACAATCTTTCAATTAAAAGGTGGGGGCAGTGGGTTCTTAGAGAAATGGCTGATTTCAAATCTGTTTCAGACAAAGTACAAGTTGACATGTGGTTGTAACAGAAAGCAAGGACTTATGGGGTCACATAAAAAGGGCATAGGATCCAGATTTAAGGGCATCTCACTAGCCAAACTTGATATATTAAAATAAAAATAATCATGATTTATTATAACTCATTATAATCCAGTAAAAATATTAGAATTCACAGTGATAGTGAAATGGAATAAAAAAATACAAAGTAGAAATTAGTGTTCTAAAATAATAGAAGGAGGCAGAAGAGAAGGTCAGAGTGATGCAATCTGAAATGGACTCAACTAGCTGATGCTGTCTATAAAGATGAAGGAAGGGGGACACAAGCCAAGGAATGTGGATGACCTCCAGGCACTGAAAAATGCTAGGAAACAAATTCTTCCCTAAGTTTCCAGAAAGGACTGTTGCCCTGCTGATACATAGATTTCAGGCTAGTGAGACCAATGTTGAACTTCTAACCTACAAAACTGTAAGAAAACAAATTTGTGTTGTTTTCTACCACTAAGTTTGTGGTAATTTGCTACAGCAGCAATATAAAACTAATACAGCTTTTGATACTAGAGGTGGAGTACTACAATAACAACTATCTGAAAATGTAGAAGGGAATTTGGAATTAAGCAATGGTCAGAGGTTGGGAGAAGTTTAAGAAACATGATGGAACAAGTTTAGATTGCTTTGAACAGACTTGTTGAAATAGGGAAGTTGACTTGGCTAGTGAAGACTCAGAAGGAAGTGAGGAGAATGGTAGAGAATATATATATCATCTTGAATAATACTTAAATCATCTTGAACAGAAACTTAATATAAATATGGATGTTAAAGGTATTGCTTGTGAAGTGTCAGGTAGAAATAAGAAATAAGTTATTGGAAACTGGAAGAAAGCTGATCCTTGCATCCTGGAGTTGTTTGGAAAGCAGAACACATAGAGATGAACTTGGATCTTTAGCTGAGGATATTTCCAAGCAAAGTGTTAAAGGTGTGGCCTAGTTTGGCCTGAGTCTTTTTTTTAATAGTAAATGCAGAAGGAAAGAAACTAAAGAAATACCTGCTTAAACAAAAGTAAACAAGACTCGATGACTTCCGCAATTCTCAGTCTCTCCAGTTTATAAAAGATGTTAAAGATAAGAGATTCACTCACAGGAAAATGTGCTCTAGAGAAAAAGCTGAGAATTGACTGGACAACCTTTTCCTAATACCTCAGAAAACCTAAAAGTCAGAGTATTCAATCACACAAAAAAAAGGCTCTCTCAAAAGGGGTTATCTAAGAAAGACCTGTGCAGGAGACTTTTGTCTAATGGAGTGAATCCCTGTGATATTCACTGGAGACCCAAAAGATTCTTGAGGATGTTACACCAGCCTGCTCAGCTTGGACTGGAGGATAGAAAGAAGAAAAAAATGAAAGAAGGCTGTCAATCCCAGAAGTTCTACAGGCTAGAATAAATCTATTCACCTACAAACACATGCTATCTTTCATTTAAAAATTAAGGATGCATCAGAGGGCAGAGCAAGGGCTCAGAAGTTGAAGCCTCAAGCTGAGGGGACAGAGCCTCAGGCCCAGAGTGGGGAGCTAGGGATCAGAGGATTATTTCCAAACCTTGAAACCAAAATGGAGTTTGACTGGATTTCAAAATTGCTTTGGAACATGGTGCCTTTTTCCTTCCCTTTTCTCCCTTTTTGAGTGAAAATGTAACTGTTATCCTATACCTGTCCCACCAATATATTTTTGGGAGCAAATAATTTGTTTCTTGAACTTCACAGGTTCACAGATGATGAATTGGAATTGTACACAGAAGAGATTATACTCAGAGCTTCACTCTTACCTGCTTTAGATGGTTTAAATGCTGAAATTTGGGACTTGTAAGATAATGCAATTCAGTTGAGATTTTAAAATTTGAGTTGATTCTGTAATGGATTGAGATATTGGGAGACCTTGGGACGGGCTGAATGCATTTTGCATGTGGAAGTGACATGTATCTTTGGGGGTCAGAGGGTGGGTGGATTTGGTAGACAGAATGCTGGTCCCCAAAGATGCTCAAGTGTGCTAATCTCCCAAACCTGGGAATATGTTAGATTACATGGAGATGCGGTTGAAAGATGCAGTTAAGATAAAGGTTGTTAATCATCTGACTTTACACAGGGAGATTTTCCTGAATTATTCAGAGTGGCCAAATGTACTTACAATTGTACTTAAAAAGGGAGAAGAAGGCAGTAGAGAAGGTCAGATTGATGTGATTTGAGAAAAAATTGACCATATGTTTTTGGATATGGAAATGGGAGAAGATCATGGTTATGGCATATGGTGGTCTCTAGAAGCTGGAAAAATGCCAGGGAATGGATTCTCCTCTAGAAGCTTCAGAAAAGAAGGTAGCCATTCTGACAACTTGATTTTAGTCCAGTGAGCCTCATGCTGATCTCCTAACCTATAGTACTGAGATATGATAAATTGTATTGTTTTAAGGCACTACATTTATGGCAATTTGCTACAACAATAATATGAAACTAATACAGTTACTCTAAAAAGGAAAAATGAATGTTACAATGGAGAGATCTAACAGTCACCACATAACAAAGTTAACATATCACACTTACCCTCACCAATAAAAGGAGAACTTGACACAATGTGGCTCCTGATGTATGCAAAATGAAGTAATCTTCCCCCAATTTTTTAACATAAATCCTGTCTATGTTCTATAGCTAATTTTTAATTTATAAGAAATACGGAGAATTGGAGAAAAAGGTGATTCCTAAAGAAGTTAGTCAGACAAACTAAAAATGTCACATAATCTATAATGAACTGGCCTGGAGTCTTGAAAAAGTTAATGTAAAAAAAAAAATGGGATAGAATTCTGGTTTAAAAGAGATTAAAGAGACATAGCTATCAAATGTAATTTGTAAACCTTGATTGGCTCCTGGTGCAAAAACACAAGTTGTAAAAGACATTTTGGGTGCAATTGGGAAATTTGAATATGAATATACATTAGATATTATGTATTATAGGTGTGGCATATTGAATCACATCCTTCACAAAGATATGTTCAAGTCCTAACCCCTTGTCCTGTGAGTGAGAACTCATTTGTAAATAGAATCTTTGAAGAGCCCATTTGGGTAATGCCAAATTGAATCGGGTGGACCTTAATACAATATGACTGAAGTCCTTATAAGCAGAGTAAGTTCAGACACAGTCAGTTAGTGGAAACCAGACATGGAGACACAGTGAATGCCCTGATGGAGGATTACTGCTAGAAAGGCTTCAGCAAGGAAACTACAGACTCCAGGAGAAGGCATGGCCTGGAGACACCTTGATGATGAACTTTTAACTTCCAACACTGTGAGACAATGAATTCCTGTTGTTTAAGTTAACCTGTTCATGGCATTTGTTATAGCAGCCCTATCAAGCAGAGACATAATGGAATTATTATTTATTTTTAGATATCACAATGGCATTGTGATTATGTAAGAGAATGTCCTAATTCTTCGGAGATGCATTCTGAACTGTTTAATAGTGAACTGTTATTCTGTCTGAAACTTAGTTTTCAATAACTCAACAAAAAAGGGAAAAATATGCAATGTGACAAAATGATAATTGTTTATTCTGAGTGAATAAGTATATATATTATGCTATGCTGTTAATTTAATATATTTGATGCTTTTCAAAATAAATGTTGGTAAACCATTACAAATAATGGGGTGTTCTTAAAAGTAGTAGAAGGGTCTGAGGATCAAAAATAAGGTTACATAGAGCTTAGGTTGTGTTGAGGATTAAATAAATCAGATATTTAGAGGGTTTAGAAACTTTTCAGGCCCTGGTGAGGCTCAATACACAGTAACATGTGCCACCATCCCACACACCTGTGTCTTGTGCTTTCTGAGTCTAGTAAGGCTAAGACACTGGGGCAAACTACACCCAAGAAATTGAAATCAAAATAGTAAAGCAAAGCAATTACCCAAGAACCTAACAATCAACACAAGTAAAATATTAATATAAATATAGTAGCAATTAAGAACCAAGGACAGCTCAGTAAAGCACTAATGATACGCTGATAACAAAGCTTACTTCCTGGAAACTATGGGAATTCCAACAGTCTGCTTGTGTATCTAAACAGTAGGAGCTTCACAGTATTGCTAAGCTTTTTGTAGAAGCCAGACTTCCTGGCACCTACTGGATTAAGGTCCAGAGTAAACTCCCTTAGCATGCTAATTTTAGCTTATCAATATCACATGTTAGTAACTCTTCATAACTCATTAAATAGCCATCAGCAGCCAATGGAATTTCATGTCATTTGCACAGAAACAGTTTAGAATGAATTCCAAGTTTGTCCATTAGTTCTTGGCCCTTCCAGAAGACCTTTATACCTCACCATTGGGCCACAGACTTAATTTTGAGAAACACCTTAGAGCTGAGTCATCACATCATCCACATTTAGAGTCAACTTTTTAAATAGTAAAACCTAGATGTGTATGGATTTATGCAGGTTCTTCTTTCTTCTCTGTCCTGAAAGTAGTAGGTTATTCTTCACTTTTGCTAATTATCTCTCTTGCTCTTTCCCATGAATCCTAATTTTTAAAAAACGAACAAAATCAGGTTAGAGCTATTACAGGAGGGATCAAAATTGGGAAATTTATTTGCTTAGAAACAGTGGTCCATTTATGTTAACCTGATCCAAGACAGGAGGCAATTGGACAAAACTCATATCAATTTCTTTGACCCTATTTTAACAAGCACTGAGGATTGTTGCAATGATCTCAATGAATCCCCTAAAGACCTTGCCTCAGTTGACACACTGGCCCTCCAAGATTGGGGGTTCTGCCTTGAAGAAAACTACTTCCTATCAGGGACTTCCATATCCTTTCCATTTTAAAGTACAAACTTTCTACACTTGAGTGATTATAACAGACTTGACACCTCTGAAAGTAATGGAATTACTCTGGCATCACAGTTCACTGGCTAGCCTCATTTTGGAAAATTCATCTTTCTTAATGTTGTTACAGTAAGGTGAGGCAGTCCTAACCTATGAGAAGTGAGTTCTGATACTGGGATGGGAGGGACCTAGAGCAACTCAGGAAATGATGCAGGAACAAGTTCTGGGAAACAACTGAGTAAAACCGTATAAGATATTCCATAAGGCCCAGAAGAGTCAGAATTTTTAGTAATGTGTCATATTCACTGAAGACAAGTAAGAAAATGTGATGGTGTGTTTAAGAGTTTGTTTATAGTGCTCAACCCTGGGAATGTAGACATTACCACTTGTTCACTGTAGGCCTGGTTAACTGTGAATATAGGACATTCAGGACTCAGGACTCAGGACTGTTTTTATTCAGCAAATATTCATTTAGCATCCACTATGTAGCAATCACGGCAATAAATCAAGGAATACATCAGAGACTCTATGCTTGGATTCACTGACAATTAAGAAAGATAATTCAAGCAAATTACCCCAAAACTGCAATTCAGTATAGTGTCATGTCAGATTTTGTACAGTGTAGGGATGGGAGAGGAGGAAAGGAAATGATATGTATGACGTCCTAAGGTGCAGGGAGGTATCAAGGGGTTTTCCCTGAAAATGGAATGCTTAAGTGGAATTTTGAATGATCAATCCCAGAGAAATGGACAAGTGTGAGTACAAGCATGGTGCTGTCAGGAAACTGATAAGGAATTTGGCAAAGCAAGGGGAAGGACATGATAGAAGTTGATACTGAGGCTGGTGAAGACCTATAAATGCCATGCAAAGAAAGTGGGGACCAAGCTAACATGGACAGATTGGTAATTTAGGTCCATCCCTGGGGCAACAGTGTGGTGATGGTAACTGGAAAGTAGGGGGTGTTGGAGCACAGGGACACTAATTAGTTCTCTAGTGCAGTAATCCAGGAGAAATCCCATGAGTTGCTGAACTAAAAGCTGTGGTTCTGCTAAAAGGATGAGCAAGTGGGTTCAAAGAGAAACAAAAATTTAAGGCATACACTCAAGAGACATTTGTCACAGGGTGGATAGAGGGAAGCCCGGCCAGGACTGTGCCCATAGTTGTGCTGATATTTAACACCACCTCTCAGGGGCTATCACTCACACTGTAGATACCTCAAATCTGTGTAGTTATAAAGAAAATATCCCTTAAGGCATCCTACGTAAACGTGTAGGATACACATGTAGGACAGTTTTTTGATAGATGGAGTTCATTGACTCAAAGAAGTGGCTCCTTTCCACTATTTGTTCAATGGCTCATATGGGCTTCAGGGGAAGGGATTTGTACTGAACATTTAGGTTACCAGTGTT